>JABWTJ010000287.1:2227545-2278127 GCA_016801875.1 Solanum sitiens
TGCATCACCTACTTGATCTATATTATAGTTAAAGGGCCCAAGTTTGATTGACCAGATTTAGGCTTATATTTAGGGGCTCATTTGAAGCCCAAACCTATTAAAGAAAATGTGAATGAAAGAAGGCCCAACAGCCAAATCTGCCAATTGGCCATTATGGATAAAGCCCAAGTGAAACTAAGTAAGTACATGACCTCCTAAGATTTGTTTTACCATGTTATTGGGCCAAGTGTGTACCACCTACTTGCACTAATCTGTCCCAAGCTGATTAAAAGAACAAAGGAAAAATGGACAGCCAAGGTCCAATAATATTAAGTCCAAAAGGGCCCAAGTTAAAAGGACAAGCAGGTGGGGCACCTACTTGACATTATATGGCCCAAAATTGGTCAAGAGTGTCGGCCATAACACCTCCTTTTTCAAAGGATAAGGATCAAGTCTTATTCTCCATTTTGAACTTGCAAAATTTCAGATTTTCTTAAGTTTCTTTCTTGGTCTCTCTTGGCTTCAATAAGCAGCCCTAAAACACCTTAGGGATTCTTGAGTGCTGTCTCATTTTCAAGTAAGAAGTTTGAAGGAGAGTTTGAATTCTTGAAGTACAAGTTTAGAGGATAAATTTCCAGAATTAAGGTAAGACTTCAACCCATTTGTTTTCCTCTCTTTGATCATGTTTGGATTGGAGAATTTTGTATATATTTATCAAGAATTCATGGATGATGATAAATCTTTGAGTCAATATTCTCCTATTATGCTGAAAGATTTGAGATTGATAGTGGCTGCCTTATGAATATTGTTGTTGAGGGCAGTTTGAGTATCTTGGAAGATGATGTATGAAGTTGTATTAATGTGTGGAGGAAGGGTGTGGTGGTTCACCATTTATGTAAGGGTTGTATGGGCCTGATTTCCATCAAATATTTTTAGCTATTGTTTTGGAGAACCTTATTGTGATTAGCTGCTGATGTTAGCTTAATCATGACTTATGTTGTAGATTAGCACCCAATAAGGAAGGCTGAATCGTGATAGTGGTATTGGTCATAAATATAAGGTATGTAAGGCTATTCGATTTTATATCCTTTTGGCATGAAATTTGCCACCTGCAATTAATATCAATAAAGTGATTCTCATAAGTTCTATTTCTAGAAAAGGAAGCATGGTGGCAGCGTACTACCTCCAAATAGCTAACAATATTTCTTTCCCCATTCTAAGTACATGGAACTACTTCATTATATGTTCACTACTCTATACTTGTGTAATTTTCCCTTGTGCTGTTATAGAAATGGTATTTGCAAAAGAAAGTTTGATGAACCCTTCTCCTAAGCTAATTGAAGTCAATTGTGCCATTAAGGTCTTAAAGTAAGGTGTTGATGTTTCATAGCTCCTTATGTCATTGTTACTGCGTCAAAGTATTGTTTTCATGTATTCCACTACTGTTCCGTAATTTCATGTCTCCAAGATGATTATGACCACCAAATCAACATCTCAAAGTGTTACGATTATCCAAAATAACATCTCAAAAGAGTTATGAAATGATTAACAATAATCTCAAAGATTAAAGAATCTAAGTGAAGAAATCTATTTAATTAAGGGTGGCAGCTTAGGGGCGAAAGCCTAGCATGGGCCGATCCCTATTGGTATAGAAGGGTGGCAGCTCAGGGGCGAAAGCCTAGCATGGGCCGATCCCAAGTTGTGTAATTATGAGGACCGCATCCCAGGGGTTAATATGCCTAGCATGGGTCATCCTCTTCTACAACTGATCAGATGGTCACTTGTATCACAATCCCAACAAAGATTATAACATACAAAGAAGGTAAAGAAAAGAATGTAGCTTACTTGATCCCACAAGAGTAAGCAAAGGTGGTCTTCTCTCCTAATCTATGCACTCATATGTTGCTACTTGATTTTCATTTGTGCCTTGTATTACATATACTTTTTGCCTTACATATTCAGTACATTTTTTGTACTGACGTCCCGTATTGGAGACGCTGCATTTCATGCTGCAGGCTCAGGTACTCCAGCTAGTAGACCTCCTCGGTAGAAGCACTTGAAATTCTGCTACTTTTGGTGAGCTCCAAGTTGATTCGGAGCTTTATTAAGTCCTTGGTAAATTCGTTTGGTATTGTATCGTAGTTAAGGGTAAGGCGGGGTCTGTCCCGACCTACTCTAGTCTTCTATCTTTTAGAGGCTTTGTAGACATATGTACATGGTTCAGTTGTGTCTTAAGTAGTTGTGGTCTAAACGGCCAAGTCTTGTATATAACTTTTGGACCTACTTACGTTGGTTTATATCACTGCATCCAAAGTTAACTTGTCTCAATTGTTATAGTATACGCTCAGTAAGAACAGGTTGCAGGTTGGTTCTCTCGGGCCTTTAGGGCATCGGGTGCCTGTCCGTCTTAATGGGTTTTGAGGCGTGACAATAACTCCCTCACTAAAATCTATCTAAGACTCACTTAAGCAACACAAAGAGCGACCGCTCATACACCCTCTCTAAGCATGCCTAAATGATCCTCAAGACTACTTAGAATGAGATACATTCATTTACAATACATCAAGCACATGAAAATGAGATCCTCCTACCAAAGGTGATTCTAAGGTTTACTTGAGTGAGTTGTGAAGCGACCGCCCATACAATCCCTTTCACACATACTCAAGGGATCCTATAGATTACCTAAGATAGAGTAATTCTCACTTAATACAATAGAATTCATCGAATATGACATTCTCCTTTCAAAGGTTATCAAAAGATCTACTCAAGTAACTCAACAAGAGAATGTCCATAATTGACCTCTTCAAGATTACCTAAGTAATACTTAAGACATACCTAAGTTTGGATCATGTCTACATAATCAATCAATTTGCCTAACTAGAATCATTAATAAGACTTATCTAAGTAAGAGATGAAGTGACCATTCTCTTGCCCCCTTCATACCTTAACTAGACAACCCTTAACTACTCTAGGTAAGTACTTACTCATTTAACATTCTTTCTTAACTCAAGTCATTACATTCCTTAGTTCATTTAATAGACATTCATCACATAAGGACATTCAAGTAATGGTCTTGGAGAAGACCTAGGGACTTTCACTAACATCTTCAAAGTCTATTATGCAATGTCTAGATAGTGTCCCATACCACCACCTAAATTCATAGAACTTCTCTAATGCTAATGGGTATCCCACATGATGAGAATAGGCAATAACCGACATAGACCATGGTAGCAAAGCATGTAATCCGGAGTTCTATCCTACTCCGATGAGGTTGTTCTACTCGTCAATGGTAGAACTTGGACACATCCCATATAGGCACATGGTTAAGGAATATGAAGAGCTTAATTTGTACTCTAGCCTCATCCTTTAGCTAGAGCTACTTCCCTTACCATACTCACTCGGTGCTAGACTTTGTTCTCATCGAGTAATTCAGATTAAAGATTCATACAAAGGGGTCCCATATCAAGTTCATAACCCAATTACATTCACCCTACCAAAGAGGTCCCCTAGGGATGCCTTACAATGGCTAAAAGAATCTCATCATGAATTTCCTAAGGATTTATATGATATCGTTCCTGCCAATTAACCTTAAGTCCATCATTCATTACACGAAGGATACCATTACGGCTTTCGACTTTAAGTTTCATAACCTTACCACTAGGTTCAAGGTTTCACATAAAGGACCTTTTTATCATCATTCAAGGTCTAACATGTCATTCATACATTCAAAACTAAGAGGGTTTATGTAACAATAAAAAAATGGATAAGATAAGAAATGCTTAATGTGTCAAGAATGCCTATGATTAGACCAGGGTTCACATGGATTGATGTGCGTAGAACCAAACCTCAGAACCCTTACTACAGCCAAGCCAACTAACTTGGGGAGTTAGGTGAGCTTGGAAAGGTTGGGTCCAACCATGTAGGGCTCTCGAATACGAAGATTTACTCGAAGGAGTCTTTACCGGACTTAAAAAGAAGAAATCTTAGGTTTGAAGGGTCTAGGGGTAAAATGGTCTTTTTCCTGGCTAAGGGTAGTATTGTAATTACCCTAAATATGTAATTAATTATTTAATTAATAAAGTGGAGGGGCAATTTGGGGAAAGAGGGCCAAAATTGAGCCGTTGAAGTGAAGTATTGATCCACCCGGGTTCGAACCTAGGTGGAAGCAATGAATTAATGTGATTTTTATTTAAGCTATTGAATTAATGTAATTAATTAATAATAATTATTCATTAGCTGATTTAAAATAAAATAAAAATCAGATTTTATTAAATAAATAAAAACCCTATTGACTAAGTCCTAAAACTAGACTCCTAAGCCTCCTATAACTCCAACTCTCTCTCACGTTTATCTCTCCATTCTCTTGCTCAATCTCTCTTCCTCTTTCACACAAAAATTCTCTGCCAAAGTAATATACAAAAGCAGAAAAATAAACCAAGTTCTTCACACTTGAAGAACTCACACGAAATCACAAAAAAACAAACGTTAATCGCACACTAGGCTAATGGAGGTTGTCATTCGAGTGGAGTTGACATTGAAGAGGCTTATATGTATTCTTGGGAGGAGTTTTTGGGCAGCAAGTCAAGGGTTTAACGTCAAAAAGGTATGGGTTTTCTTCTCTCTTGGTCCCTTTCCCAAGAGACCCCTTAAGGTTCATATTATTCATTCGAAAACTAGGATTGTTTCCCCTTTTGCATGCCCCTGTCACTAGCTCCCAATGAATCGTAGGTTGGGTATGATTGCTGATTGATTTAGGTGTATATTATGTTTTTGTGATGAATATGATTATGCTTGTGTACTTTAAATCGTATGAAATACAACCTTGTATTCGAAATTTTGTGCAAGTGTGTGCATGTGCAAAAATGTTACTGTAAATGAGGTCTCGGGTTAAGGCTTCAAGTTTGATATAGTTTTGGTTGTTATTTTACGTGCATAAACCTTTGTAAATCGTTATGTTCATTAAAATGGAAGTGTGGCTGATTTGAGTATCAATATTTTGGCTATAATAATCTAAGAAAATGCACCCCAAAAAGTGTTAAATGATCTATGAATTTTCCAAGTGGAAATATTGGTGAAAATAAGCTAAGAAAATGACTAAATTTCCAAAAAAATTACAAGTTTAGTTTAGGCTAAAGTGTAGAGGAATAAATCTGGAAATTTAATTAATTTTAAAGGGATTAGGCCACCAGGATTCGAACCTGTGACCTCACCCGTGTGATGCCTTAAACTCGCAAGAAAAGAAATGGGGTCAGGGGGAATTGAAATGGGGTATGCTGGCTGAAAATGTAGAGTACAAAAATTAATAAAATAAAATGGGAGGCGTGGGAATCGAACCCACGACCTCCAGGCAGCGAATGAAGTGAAAGAAAAATAAAAGAAAGGAAATGTGAGGCGTGGGAATCGAACCCACGATCTCAAGGCTGTGAAGGAGAAAGGGAAAATAAAGAAAATAAAGTGAAGGTGTGGGGGCTCGATCCCACAACCTCACTGCCAACGCTTAAATAGTTAACTTTTAAATGAAAATAAAATAAGGAGGCTGTGGGGGTTCGAACCCACAACCTCTCAGTCCCAAGCGAAATAAAGAAAAATAAAGAGAGGCTGTGGGGGTTTGATCCCAGAACCTCCTGGTTAATGCGAAATGAACAGGAAAAATAACTAGGAAAATAAAAGAGGTTGTGGGGGTTCGAACCCACAACCCCTCGGCCAAGGGAGAGATTTTCTAAAGAAAAGGAACTAAAAAGAAATGTTAATGTTGGGGATCAATCTAGGGTCCCAATGTCATGAGGACTAAAAATAAAATCAAGGAAAAATGTAAGTGTTGTCCAACGGATTCAAACTTGGGTTCCTTTGCCCAAATTTCCATATTGATACATAAATCATACGTGAATTAAATGTTCAAGAATAATGCCATTTTCTTAGATCGAAATCGAGATCTTGGCATACATACAAGATACATAAGTCTTGTACTACATAATCTTAGGAAGATATGAGTCACTTAACAAACTATGAATGAAGTCTCTTGACTTGTATGTATAGACCCATAAGTCTAGCATACGTTTAAAAATAAGTGAACCTAAGATGTATGTAATGAAATGAAGTAACCCTAGAAGGCTTAAGTACTAGTGTAAAACTCACTAAATGGCCAAGTGCATTGGCATACGATGAAATGATTATTATGTAATGAAATGATGAAACCCTAGAAGGGTTAAGTAAGAGTGTGAAACACACAAATGGCCAAGTGCATTGGCATATGATGAAATGAACTTTCACGTAAAATGGGGGGAGTAATTATGAAGAGCAATTGTGCTAATGTTAATGAATGTGGTGACAACATGATATGAGGCTAATGTGAAAGATGAGAACAATCTCAAATGAGCCTAAGTAAATGTTACCAAAACGTACTCACCTATGAGAGTGTAAGTTAATGAAGAGACCAGTCTCTATTAAAACTCTAATGAAAGTATTGAGATTAACACACTTAATACTAATGATGAGATAAGAAATCATCTATTGAGCTACGATGTCCTCATACTAGAAGCCAGCTTCCATGACGTATGAGTTGAATGTAATGGAACTTTATACTGAGCACCGATAGACTAGCTATGAGCGGTGATGCCTTTTTTTGGGAAGGGCGGAGGTTCACGTAACTCTCATGAGATGAGACTGTCCGGCTTGCCGGGTAAGGGTCTTCTTATATCTCCTGGTCTTCGGACCTATACTGCCAATATAGGGATCTGGCGGGGTTAAATTCCCATGTACGCTAGCATGTTTTGGGTCACCTTGGCCGGTGATTCCACCTCTTTTCGGTGTGGGGGAGACACTGGATTTCATTATGCTCAAATGATCTATGTCGGTTAAGTTAAAGTTCCCAATGAATGAATGAGGCCAGCCTCAAATGATGAACATAATGAAATGAATGATACCAAAGGTGTTAGGATAGGATAATCAAGAGGTGAGCTAGACTCAAGTAATGACACTAGGTTATTCTTGATCATTGCATAGCAACCCCAATGAAAGTCTTAAACTACATCCTAGGTATAGCTGGTGTTCACACTAGCCTATGAACGAAATGAAATGAAGTACGTATGAATGAATGAAGCAGACTCTGTGTTTGCTAATGAAGACTCCCTAGTTGAGGTCCCATATGTTGAGCCCTCATTTTGGAAAGTATTAATGTAAAGTCCATGATTCCAAGGTCTCATGGCATATGAATGAATATTATAAAAGATGTTATGTGCTATATGCTATGTCATATGTGTTATGTGTAAGATGTTATGTGTTGTGTGCAATATGATAAGTATGATGATCCATGTTACTCTCATAGCATGACTTTCCTAATCCAAATTTGCAAAGCTCACTGACTTTCCTAATCCAAATTTGGAAATCTCGCTGACTTTCCTAATCCAAATTTGGAAAGTTCACTAAGTTTCCAAATCCCAATTTGGCAAGTCCACTTACTTGACTTTCCATAATCATGTTGTTAGGAAAGATCTATTCTTCCTCATGCATGTCCTTGGTGTGTGCTTGCATATACCTATACTTAGTACAAGTGTGTAATAATCCCATACAACTCTATATTTTTAGGTGCAGGCACATGTGGACGCTAGAGCATACAGGTTGACGTTGTAGCTATCCGGACGTGGAGCTTTCATCCGGACTTGGTAGGACCTCATGCTTTCGAGGATGTCTACCGTTACTATCTAGCTTAGATGTAGGCTTTAGCTAGTGGATCATGTTCCACTAGTGTTTCTTTCCGTTTTTATTTCAGACACTGTATTGGTGCCATTTTGGCAATTATACATTTATTTCAGTATTGAACTGTTTCTTTCATTTGATTATTTCTATATTAGATGGTTGATTTGTGAACGCCCATGATGTTAAGTTTAAAATGTTTAGCATGAAGTAAGAAAACAAAAAGTTCAAATTTTCCGCTAAAATTAACCTAGATGAAGTAAGAATGACGTATGTAGGCTTGTCTGCGACCTCTGAGAGGTCAACGACGCCGGTCTTTTCTGGGGTCTAGATTCCAGTCGTGACAGTTTAGCATCCTAAGTCAAGACATTTCATATTCATATTCATACATATATCAAGTCAGGGTCACAAGTCAACCAAGACAAGACACAACATACTTCACTTTAGCACATATTACATGTCATTCTAGAAGAACATAGGAATAACCATTATCATCTTTAAGTCATCATATACAATACTATATCATCATCAATATAACCATCATAGACTCATATTGTCAAGTAGGAACAATCATGCATCAACTCTAAGACTACACACATTAACACATAGTCATAGTCTAACATGATCACCTAATATCCATAGAAGAAACACATACTTTCACATTAATCACATATAGATGATTATGATCATACATCACATAAATCAACTAAACAAATCATGATAATACTTAAAGTAGTGCCTTCAAGGTCATGATCATCATAATACATAAAGTAACGCCGACAAGGTCACATCATTCACATAACAATGCCACCATAAGTAGGACATACCAATAACATATAATTCAAGAGATAAATTACAATAACTATACATAATATTAAGAGATTAAGGGCAGCATACCACCCATTTAATCTCACCACTTCAATCCAAAGCTAAATCATCCAATTCGATACCATAAGTCTCTTACCCATGGCCATGAACATCAATTCAATACAATAAACATAACACTCAATGAATCTAGGTCAATTCAATATATATTTATTAATCTAATGCATCCTAAACATCAATTGAGTACAAATCTTACATCATTCAATAGCCCATAGAAAACTTCACTAGAATCCATAAGCATAAAGTTAATATCAATTCAATAAGCTTAACATTCACTAGATCTAAGATTATTCATTACTCAATTGATCAAATTGAAACAACCTATACACCATACAATCATAATCTATACATGAATCAATAGCTCATAACAATCTACACATGAATTCATCAATATCAAAGCATGATTACATAACCCATATTTTGTCCAAATTGAGAGATTTGAGAAGGTAAAGGGTTCATAGATAATTTCATCAGAAAACATAAATTATACATCAATAAAATCATATCTTAATGTTTGAAAACCTTTCATGCAACAACCCAAGACTTAGAGTAGAAATTGGACTTTTCATCATTTTGAAATCATTGAAATCATCTTTGAAATTGGATCTAAGGTGATAGAAAGCCTTAGATGAAGAACTCCCATACCTTATTAGAAGAACCCAATGATAATTGAAGAATAAACTCCATTGAAGATCCATCTTCAAGATCCATCTTCACCTTGACCTCTCATGGAGGTTTTTGGAGAAACTTTAGGAGGGAAAGGGTTTTGATCTAAGTGCTAGGGTTTAAATGAGAATTTAATGACTTATATACTCTTCAAATACCCATAATCACCTAAAACAATCGTCCCCACATTTTATAAAACTTAGGGTGAATTTCCCAAAAACCCCAAGCCTTAACAGAAAATTACAGGCAGATTTCACAGCACTATCGATGCCCTAGCATCGACGGTCCGTGGGTGAGACCACGCCCCGTCGATGGGATCTCGTGGTTTGCTTCTGCAGCTCCTCAACCTTAAGACTTGCAGGCTCCATCGACGCCACCCATAGACGGGCCGTCGACTGGTCGACTGGCCGTCGTTTTGGTCGTCGTTTGGCACTGCATGCAGGCTGCCATGCAGCTTCAAGTCTTGAGTTGGGGTCCTTCTTCTTGCGCCCCTTGTGGGTCAGAGGTGGAGTCATACCCATACGTTAAACCTCTAAACACATACGTCTAGGTGTTAGGAACATCTCCAAACCAGTTCAACATCAAACAAGCCACGCAACATGCTAAAACACATCCAAACTCACAAGGACGTCAAATGACTATCTTTCGAACTTCATCGGACGTTCTTGGATGTTTGAACTCCAAACCTCACGAAACTTGACACACTGCCTATATACACCATAATAACTCAATGAAGGACCTCATAACCTCGTGAATCACACATAAACACATATGAGGCACATAGGTGACTTAGTCGTCGAACGTCTTGGTCGTCCCTTGACGTTTGACTTCCAATGCACCTAAACTCTTAGACACTGACTCTATACCATATTATAAACCAATTTAGGACCTTAGACCATCATTACAACCACGTTAGGATCTAGATTTACCTAAGTCATTTTTGGGACCTTACAATCTCCCCCACTTGGATAACATTCGTCCTCAAATGACACTTGCCACTCTCCGAACACTTCCAAGAGTAGAGACTCAACTTAACAGCTCATAACAGTACCATATAACACATAATCAAGGAGAAAACATTTCTTTCACATAATCAAGATATTCACAACACAACAAGAAACTAGATTAGATTCTATAACTCATCATACTATAAAACTCACATCCTTCTTTTCAAATAACAAAAACTCATTTTATATTAATTATCATACTTATACACATCAGTTCTAACCCACATTGCAATAATTTTCGACCAAAGAACAAATTAGTCAAATTTTTTTGAAAATTTTCACAGTGAGTAGGCAAGGCTACAGTAAATTTTGCAACCTTATTTTTCAAAAATGCTACTTTTAGCCAATTCATGATAGAAATATGCTAATATGCAAGGTAACTTTATATAAACACCTTTTACAACATAATCATGGCTTCATAAAATACACAATGCAAGAAGTTAATGAAATTCAATTTCAACCAACCATGTATATTATAAGGAGAATGTTTGGAACTCATTTCTTTTCACAAAAGACTCCTAGATAAATCAAGTTACTAAGAACTCTTTGTTTTAGGCTTGAACAAACACATAAATAAAAGTTAAGGGCACCTCACTCTCAACAACCTTACTCTTCACCATACTCCCCCACTTAGGAGAAACCCATTCTAAGGTCAACATAAAATCATTACAAGTAACTCCCTTAAGGCACCTTAAACCTTACTAATACTTTCTCACCCAAAGTCTAGCTCATGAGAACTAATGACTTTCAAGGTTCCAACCATCTAACCACTACATCCCCCTTACTAGGAGAAACTCACCTTTACTCTTTCAAATCTCTTCACTTCCTTTACACTTCTAATTCTATACCTTATCATTCTTTCCAATTATACTACCCTTCAAAGTTAACTTAAACCAACCTAAGGTCATCAACACCATCTTTCACCCCTCATCTAACAAGCCACATCTCATCTTTTGTCTGCCTCAACCCAATCTTCATAAAGTCACACTCAAATGACCAAACACATAAGGGAGACAAGGGAAAGACACCATATACAAAGCTCTTACGCACGATTAGATGAATGAAGAAGTGAAACTTTTCCTTGCACCCAATAGCCTCCTATTCATAATGTGGCGCGCTTCACATTATGAACAAGACTCTACTAGATGTGGTTGATGAGACAACTAAGACATTCCCAAACCTTATGCTCTGATACCAAGTTTGTAACGACCCTCAAGTATACCCTAGAATTTAGAGTATCCTTGAGTCGTCACACGACAAATGAGACTTCAAAAAGTCTCACTTAAGCCACTCGTACCATTCATTGCATAATAAACATTCTAAAATGAGTAAGAATTTAAAACTTTGTTCACACACGAAGAACTATTTCTATAATCAATATGCAAGCGGAAGACTTTCATTAAAATATTAAACTGTTACAACATCCCATTGAACCATCTAAACTTTGGAGTTTACAAAACTTGGGACTAAGCCCACACAAGACATAAAGTAAAGACTTAAGACATAAAGGAACATGTGGATATTGTCCTCGAATCGATAAGGCATCACCAATACTTCATCTTCAACCCTTAGAAACCTATCCATCCTAAATGGCACATCAAGACTTCCAATTCCCTACACTTTAGTCAAAAAAGGTAAAAGAAGAGGTTAGCGCATTGGATATACTAAGTATGGAAGCCATGCAAAATCATGAAAAAGGGACATTTAGTAAGTAACATGCTTTCATGAATTTTGATTAAAACATCATATTATAAGCATAAGAAAACCATTTAACACTTTGAAAAAACATAAGAAATCATTTAAGCAATTATAACATTTTTAAGAACAGTTTTGAGTGAACTACTTCACTGTACAGTGAACTGCTTCGCTGTTACAGTGAAGTTCCTTAATGTCACCTTAGACATTATTTAACATATAACTCCCTCACTAAAATATATCCTTAGACTCACTTAAGCAACACAAAGAGAGACCGCCCATACACACTCTCTAAGCATTCCTAAATAATCCTCAAGACTACTTAAAATGAGATAAATTCATTTACAATACATCAAGCACATGAACATGAGATCCTCCTACCAAAGGTGATTCTAAGGTTCACTTGAGTGAGTTGTGAAGCGACCGCCCATACAATCCCTTTTACACACATTCAAGGGATCCTATAGATTACCTAAGATAGAGTAATTCTCACATTATACAATAGAATTCATAGAATATGACATTCTCATTTCAAAGGTTATCAAAAGACCTATTCAAGTAACTCAAGAAGAGAATATCCATAATTGACCTCTTCAAGATTACCTAAGTAATCCTTAAGACTTACCTAAGTTTGGATCATGTCTACATAATCAATCAATTTTCTTAACTAGAATCATTGTTAAGACTTATCTAAGTAAGAGATGAAGTGACCATTCATTTGCCCCCTTAATACCTTAACTAGACAACCCTTAACTACTCTAGATAAGTACTTATTCATTTAACATTATTTCTTAACTTAAGTCATTACATCCCTTAGTTCATTTAATAGACATTCATCACATAAGGACATTCAAATAATGGTCTTGGAGAAGACCTAGGGACTCTCACTAACATCTTCAAAACCTATTATAAAATGTCTAGGTAGTGTCTCATACCACCACCTAAACTTCATATAACTTATCTAATGCTAATCGGTATCCCACATGATGAGAATAGGAAATAATGACATAGACCATGGTAGCAAAGCATGGAATCCGGAGTTCTATCCTACTCCGATGAGGTTGTTCTACTTGCCAATGGTAGAACTTGGACACATCACATATAGGCACATGGTTAAGGGATATGAAGGGCTTAATTTGTACTCTAGCCTCATCCTTTAGCTAGAGCTACTTCCCTTACCATACTCACTCGGTGCTAGCTTTGTTATCATAGAGTAATTAAAATTAAAGGTTCATACAAAGGGTCCCATATCAAGTTCATAACCCAATTACATTCACCCTACCAAAGAGGTCCCCTAGGGCTTCCTTACAATGACGACAAGAAGCTCATCATGACTTTCCTAAGGATTGATATGATGTCATTCCAGCCAATCAACCTTAAGTCCATCATTCATTACATGAAGGATACCATTATGGCTTTCGACTTCAAGTTTCATATCCTTGCCACTAGGTTCAAGGTTTCACATAAAGGACCTTCTTATAATCATTCAAGGTTTCACATGTCATTCATACATTCAAGACTAAGAGGATTTATCATCCTAAGTCAAGACATATCATATTCATATTCATACATGTATCAAGTAAGGGACACAAGTCAACCAAGACAAGACACAACATTCTTCACTTTAGCACATATTACATGTCATTCTAGAAGCACATAGGAATAACCATTATCATCTTTAAGTCATCCTATACAATACTATATCATCATCAATATAAACATCATAGACTCATATAGTCAAGTAGGAACAATCATGCATCAACTCTAAGACTACACACATTAACACATAGTCATAGTCTAACATGATCACCAAATATCCATAGAAGAAACACATTTTTTCAAATTAATCACATATAGATGATTATGATAATACATCACATAAATCAACTAAACAATTCATTATAATACTTCAAGTAGTTCCGACAAGGCCATGATCATCATAATACAAAAAGTAACGCCGACAAGGCCACATCATTCATATAACAATGCCACCATAAGTAGGCCATACCAATCACACATAATTCAATAGCTAAATTACAATAAATATACATAATATTAAGAGAGTTAGGGCAGCATACCACCCATTTATTCTCACCACTTCAATCCAAAGCTAAATCATCCAATTCGATACCATAAGGTCCTTACCCATGGCGACGAACATCAATTCAATACAATAACCATAAAACTCAATGAATCTAGGTTAATTCAATATATATTTATTGATCTAATGCAACCTAAACATTAGTTGAGTACAAATCTTACATCATTCAATAGCCAATAAAAAACTACACTAGAATCCATAAGCATAAAGTTAGTATCAATTCAATAAGCTTAACATACAATAGATCTAAGAATATTCATTACTCAATTGATCAAATTGAAACAACCTATACACCATACAATCATAATCTATGCATGAATCAAAAGCTCATAACAATGTACACATGAATTCATCAATATCATAACATGATTACATAACCCATATTTTGTCCAAATTCAGAGATTTGAAAAGGTCAAGGGTTCATGGATAATTTCATTATAAAACATCAATTATACATCAATAACATCATATCTTAAATTTTTAAAACCTTTCATGCAAGAACCCAAGACTTAGAGTAGAAATTGGACTTTTCATCTTTTTGAAATCTTTGAAATCATCTTTGAAATTGTCTCTAAGGTGATAGAAAGCCTTAGATGAAGAACTCCCATACCTTACTAGAAACCCAATGATAATTGAAGAAGAAACTCCATTGAAGATCCATCTTCAAGCTCCATCTTCACCTTGAGCTCTCATAGAGGTTTTTGGAGAAACTTTAGGAGGGAAAGGGTTTTGATCTAAGTGCTAGGGTTTAAATGGTAGTTTAATGACTTATATACTCTTAAAATACCCATAAATACCTAAATCAATTGTCCTCACATTTTATAAGACTTGGGGTGAATTTCCCAAAGCCCCCAAGCCTTAACAGAAAATTGCAGACAAATTTCACAGCACCATCGACGCTCTAGCATCGACAGTCCGTGGGTGAGACCACACCCCGTCGATGGGTTCTCGTGGTTTGATTCTGCAGCTCCTCAACCTGAAGACTTGCAGGCTCCATTGACACCATCCATCGACGGGTCGTTGTTTGGGTCGTCGTTTGGCACTGCATGCAAGCTGCCATGCAGCTTCAAGTCTTGAGTTGGGGTCCTTCTTCTAGGGCCCCTTGGGGGTCCTAGGTGGATTGGTACCCGTACGTTAAACCTATAAACACGTACATCTAGGTTTTAGGAACATATTCAAACCAGTTCAACATCAAACAAGCCACGCAACATGCTAAAACACATCCAAACTCACAAGGACATCAAATGAATATCTTTTGAACTTCATCGGACGTTCTTGGATGTTTGACCTCCAAACCTCACGAAACTTGACACACAGCCTATATACACCATAATAACTCATTTAAGGACCTCATAACCTCGTTAATTACACATAAACACACAAAACACATACGAGGTACATAGATGACTTAGTCATCGAACGTCTTGGTCGTCCCTTGACGTTTGACTTCCAATGCACCTAAACTCTTAGACACTGCCTCTATACCATATTATAAACCAATTTAGGACCTTAGACAATCATGACAACCATGTTACTCTAGCTTTACCTTAGTCATTTTTGGGACCTTACATGTACCAAGGGCTTCATGGTATATTGTGATGCATCTCGAGTGGGCTTGGTGTATGTCCTTATGCAACATGGAAAAGTAGTAGCCTATGCCTCTGAACATCGTAAAGTGCATGAGAAGAATTATCCAACTCATAATCTTGAGTTAGCGGACGTGGTGTTTGCCTTGAAAATATGAAGGCATCATCTTTATGGTGTTCATGTGGATGTGTATATCGACCATAAGAGTCTTCAATATGTGTTTACCCAAAAAGAGCTAAATCTCCACCAAAGAAGATGGTTGGAATTGTTAAAACATAACAACATGAGTGTTCTCTACAACCCCGGCAAGGCCAATGTGGTTGCGGATGCTCTAAGTCGTATGTCAATGGTTAGTGTGTCTCATGTTGAAGAATCCAAGAAACACCTAGTGAAATATGTTCATAGGTTGGCTCGTTTGGGTGTTAGATTGGAAGATTCTCCAAATGGTGTTTTTATGGTCCATCATAACTCCGAATCATCTTTGGTGGTTGAGGTGAAGTCAAAACAACACTTTAATCTATCATTTATGGAGTTGAAGGAATCGGTTCTTGGTAAGATTAATGAGTCATTCTCTTTATGAGGGGATGGTGTTTTGAGGTATCAAGAAAGGTTGTGTGTGCCCAATGTTGACGACTTGAGAAACCGAATTCTTGAGCAAGCTTATGGTTCCCGTTATTTTATTCATCCGGGCTCTACTAAGATGTATCATGACCTTAGAGATGAGTTTTGGTGGGATAGCTTAAAAAGGGACAGAGCGGAATTTGTTGCAAAATGTCCCAATTGCCAACAAGTTAAAGCCGAGCATTAAAAGCCAGGTGGCTTACTCTAAGAAATGCAAGTTCCCACTTGGAAGTGAAAAGATATTACTATGGACTTCATAGTGGGTTTACCTCGGACAAGAAGGAAAAATGACTCTATATGGGTGGTAGTGGATAGATTGATGAAATCCGCTCATTTTATCCCCGTCAAGTCCACTTACTCGGCAGAGGATTATGCAACGATATTCATAGATGAGATTGTGCGTCTTCATGGTATTCCATTATCCATCATATCAGATAGGGGCGCCCAATTCACATCTAGAGTATGGAGGTCGTTCCAAAAAGGGTTGGGTACAAAGGTTAAGTTAAGCACCGTTTTTCATCCTTAAACGAATGGTCAAGCTGAGCGTACTATCGAAACCCTTGAGGATATACTTAGAGCTTGTGTTATAGACTTCAAAGGATGTTGGGATGAACATTTTACTTTCATTGAGTTCTCTTATAACAATAGTTAACATTCGACTATATCCCTGACTCCTTTTGAGGCTTTATATGGTAGGAAGTGTAGATCTCCTGTTGGGTATTTTAAAGTTAGTGAGTTTTCACTCCTTGGTCCCGAATCGGTATATGAAACTTTGGAGAAAGTTTGTGTCATAAGGGATAGGTTGAAGGCAGCCTATAGTCGGCAAAAGTCCTATGCCGACAATAGGAGAAGAGAGCTTCATTTTGAAGAAGGTGATAAAGTGTATCTAAAAATTTCACCCATGAAAGGGGTGATGAGATTTGGCAAGAAAGGGAAGTTGAGTCCTCGTTGTGTGGGCCCTTATGAATATTTGAAAAGGGTGGCAAGGTTGCGTACGAGTTGAGATTACCTAGTAAATTGGCTTCGGTTCATCCGGTGTTTCATGTTTCCATGCTTAAGAAGTGTATCGGTTGTCACATTCGGAGAGCACCCCCAAATGCGACCGGCGCCGTCATCCTCTTAGAGTACTCAGACAAGCCCTTAGAGTTCGTCATAACATGTCATCAGTTAAAATTTGCGGAAAAATTAAAAACTTTCATACTTATGTACGTATTAAGGTATACTTAGACCTCTCACATAGAAGCTTACTTAGGCTTTACTTGTAGCAACATGTTAACATACATACGTTATTCTAAAACTTCTCTATCATAAAATCATCTAATGAGTATAAGTTGAACTTAGTAAATAAAATGTCAAGATGTCATATAGGCCTTACTACAATAGAATCCAAAGTACATAAAACGGAATAAAGAGAATTCTTAAATACAACTGAAGTCTTCATAAGCTAGAATAGCGAAAAGATAGCATCCCCGAACATGAGGACCTACCAACACTTGGAGAAAGAGTTCCAAGCTTCTTTAATTGATATTCTTATTCTTCAACGGCCGGACCCTATAGTTGTAATAATATAAAGTAAGGGTTTAGTACGCCACATGTAATAAGTATGGGTATACGTACATAAGCATTTATGGACATGCATGAAAAGGTCCAATTCGTTGGAAATCATGCTAAGTCAGTTGAAAACCTTTAGTGCACATACAATAGAGCATATACAAGATAAAGATCACAATCAACATAAAGCATGGTCATAGTCAAAGACATAATATCATAAATTCATATTAACATTTAATATTCAATAGTGCATATCAACTTAACATGCAAAACACTTACCAATGATCTCATCCCAAGACTACAAGTACAATGATCATGTGAAGCCCCATAACCCCACATAACCAAGTAAACAAGATAGGAGACCATAAGTAAAGCTTTACTTCATACAACTTATATCATGAGTAGTCATCACGACATATAACAATATAGACCAATAACATGTTCATAAACATAGCCAACATCATATAAGAGTAACATCAGATATCATAATGATTGTACATTTCGTATCATCTTATTACATAAGAACAATCTCCGAGGACTTCCATTAGAGTCAACTTGGGCAATGTCTAGGTAGAGTCTCATACCCCTACCTATACTAAGTAAACTACTCAAGTCACCCTAGTCAATGTTCATTTACTTGTCTTTCATTTTACTTGAGGGAACAATCGCCTTAACCGACATTAGACCATGTGAGCTAAACATGGAATCCGGTGTCATGAAATCCTACACCGAAAGAAGGTGGTCTACCGGCCAAGTAGAACCAAATATGACATAGCTTTTTAGGTGGATCGAATAACTAGTATCCTATGGTGGAAACATAGTTCAAGAACTAGGAGATATATTAGAGACCCATAGTTCCACATTACATGGCAGCCTCTATCTCATGAGAGTTCTTGTGAACCTACCATTCAACTAAGGAAGGGACAACTCTCATATCTAGTCCATCAATGTTAATCTTAAGTCCCATTGTGAATAACCTTTAAGTCATCATAAGTCATAGGAGCTTATTTCCTTATATAAACATGATCATAAGCTCTGTAGGTTTAGATAAGAATTTCATTTCATCATAAACCTTCATTTGTGAGATTAACATATTATAATCATAGTGTGTAAGGCATACAAGATAAACTTCATCACTTGCATTATCATATCCTTATCATGATCTCACATCTAACATATCCATAGCCCAACATATATAAATATAATCATCATACTTACTTCAATAGTATTTTAACATCATTTATAAGCTAACATCAACATCATAGAGTAATCACGACTTTAGAAGACTTACCTCTTGCTTCCAAGAACCTTTATCAAGGATTTATGGTCAATACATAAAAATCATCCAACAACATAGTGAAACACTCAATAACATAACCAATACCA
This sequence comes from Solanum sitiens, assembly GCA_016801875.1. Lineage (NCBI taxonomy): Eukaryota > Viridiplantae > Streptophyta > Magnoliopsida > Solanales > Solanaceae > Solanum > Solanum sitiens. Next base: position 2,246,716 of record JABWTJ010000287.1, read on the forward strand.
ACTCATCAAGTCATATACAAGACCAATTCGTAGTTAAGGATAAGGGAAAGGGTCATTTAATAGTTCATTCAAGTCATAGTTTCAATCCCAACGTTTACATGTTATCAAATAGTAGATATAACCCAATAAAGACCATTATTTATAGGAGGAACATGATTCACACGAAATTCAAACATTACAAGTCAAATACCCAACAATACTTAATTAATTAACCATAGAAAATCACTATACTTCCTCAAAAATCATAAATCTAGAGTTAGGAAGAAAACCTGTTTTGTAGAGTAAAAACCCTAGAGTTGAATTCTTGAAAACCATCTTTGAAAGGACCTGTTGGTGAAAGGAATCCCAAGAGTGAAAAACCCATACCTTATTTAAGAATAATCCACGAATTTGGATTGAAAAACTTGAAGTCTGCGTCTTCTTCCTTAAGCCTTTCTTGTTCTTCAATGAAGTTTGGAAAAGAGAGTGTTCTTGAGAGAGATGGGGGGAATTCGTTTGATCTGATTTGAAGTGTTTAAAAGTGGTCACAAATTGACCTAAAATCATTATAAAGTCGTCCCATATAATACCCAAAAGACCCTTCACTTAAGTAGGTCTTTTTATGAAGTTAAATTACCCTACATACGACTTTAACTAATTTGAGAAGTGGCTGCGCGTCGCGGGGCCAATTCCAATTCTTTATTCTGAATTTTTGGTCGAGGCAGTGAACCTCGTGTAAGATACGCGTCGCGAGGCTGACACCCAATTCTTACTTTCGAAAATTGCTTGAGGAAGTAGTCCTTGTGTGGGCTGCACGTCGCGCAGCAGCCCCTCAAAATCTGTCTACCTGCCCATGTTGGGGTCCTCCTCAAGGACCCTTCGGGTGGTCCTTGGGTGTCGTTACCAGATGTTTGGACCCATTGTACTACATATTACCTATCTAAAGTATTTTTACAATTTTTGTACTTCATTTAACTCTCCCAAACCTTCAACAAACATAGGGACGTCAACTAGTTCAATTTAGTTAGTTTTCGGACGTAAGGGTCTTTCGTTATCGTTTTGGATCTAACCTTTTCTAAATGATTTTATTACATTAATATAGGTCTGGAAACATCATTTTAACTATTATTCAATAGGCTAAGATCTATTCCAATTCATAGAACTTCTGGAGTGATACATTACCCCCCCCCCCTAGAAATATTTGTCCCCGAATGACACTAAAATCTTTTGGAGGGTAAGGTAGACTCAATACTAGCAGACCAACCAACAACAACATAAAATCATAATGAGTCACAGATCATAGGAGTACTTCACAACTCCCTTCAACACATACTACAACATTACACATAGCAACTCAATTCATGATGCACAACATTTAAGAGCTTCAACATTTCATAACACATAATGAGGAATTAACTTCTCATTTCTAAATGAACTCAAAATACACCAAAGAGTTACCATGCTATCATTATTTTCAAGACAACAACAAAATAGACAAATCTCAAGAAGACACATGCATACACATTTCATATAAGTGCAAGAATAGGGTATGAAGGCCTTTTCTAAAAACTCAAATTGGTACAACTTTTACCAAAACATGTACCTATTTAGAAAGCAAGTCAATTTCATATTTATTCATAAATTTCTTTATTAAGAGGAATGTCTAACCTCAAAGAGTAAAAAGATGAGGGTAGCGGGACTTCATGTCGGCTTCGGCCTCCCATGTTTCACCCTCAATAAGATGGTTCCTCCATAGAACTTTTACGGAGGTGACCTCTTTGTTCCTCAACTTCTTGACTTGGCGATCTAGTATATCAACCGCAACCTCTTAATAAGAGAGGATCTCATCCACCCCTAAACCTTCAATAAGCAGAATGGACACCGGGTCGCCTATGCATTTCTTGAGTATAGAAACATGAAACACCGGATGAATTGAAGCTAGTTCATTAGGTAGTTTTAGCTCATAAGCAACTGTTCCAACATGTTGTAAAACCTCATAAGGACAACCATACCGGTGACTTAACTTCCCTTTGTACCGAATCTCATCACCCCTTTCATAAGTGAAATCGTCAGATAGACATGACCACCTATTTCAAACTCAAGGTCTTTTCTTCTATCGTCAGCATAAGACTTTTGCCGACTATAGGCTGTCTTCAATCTATCTTTTATGATTCAAATTTTCTCTATATCCTCGTAGATAAGTTCGGGACCAAGGAGTGAGGACTCACCAACCTCAAACCATCCAACCAGAGACCTATATCTTCTACCATAAAGATCTTCAAAAGGTGCCATGGAGATGCTCGAATGGTATCTATAGTTGTAGGAGAACTCAATCAAAGGTATATGATCATCCCAACTTCCTTTGAAATCAATAACATGGGCTCTTAACATATCTTCAAGTGTCTGAATGGTACATTACGCTTGGCCATCCGTCTGAGGATGAAAAGCGATGCTAAGTTTCTCTTGAGTACCTAAACCCTTTTGAAAATCCTTCCAAAAACGAGAACTGAATTGGGCACCTCTATCCGAAATGATGGACAAAGAAACCCATGAAGACTCACAATCTCATTAATGTATATTCTTGCATAATCTTTGGCGGTATAAGTAGACTTAACGGGAATAAAGTGGGCAAATTTGGTCAACCTATCCACAATAACCCATATTGAATCATTTTGCCTTCGGGTTCGAGGAAACCCAACAACAAAATCCATATTGATGGCTTCCCACTTCCATGAAGGAACATCCATGATTTGGGTTAAACCACCCAGTTTAGGATGCTCAGCTTTAACCTGTTGGCAATTTGGACACTTAGTAACAAACTCTGATATGTCCCTTTTTAAACCATCCCACCAATAGACCTCTCTAAGGTCATTATACATTTTGGTGGCACCCGGATGCATAGAATAACGAGAACCATGGGATTCTTCTAGAATTCGATTTCACAAATCCTCAACATCCGATTCACATAATCTCCCTTGGTACCTAAGAAAACCATTCCCCCTTGGTAGAATTACTCATTGAGCTTAATAAGTACCGATTCCTTCAACTCCATTAGTGGACGATAAAGTTGTTGCTTAGACTTCACCTCAACTGCTAACTATGAGTCAGATTTATGATAGACCATTAAACCACCATTTGGAGAATCTTCTAACCGCACACCTAAACAATCCAACCTATGAACATATTTCACAAGTTCTTTTCTCTCTTCTTCCACATGAGACACACTACCTATAGTCATATGACTCAAAACATCCGCAACAACATTGGCCATACCAGGGTGGTAAAGGACACTCATGTCGTAATCCTTCAAAAGCTCTAACCATCTTCTCTGTCGTAGATTCAACTCCTTTTGTGTAAACACGTATTGAAGACTTTTATGGTCAGTGAACACATCAATAAGCACATCATACAAGTAATGTCTCCATATTTTTAAGGCAAATACAATAGTTGCTAACTCAAGGTCATAAGTCGGATAGTTCTTCTCATGAACTTTGAGTTGCCTAGAAGCATAAGATATCACCTTGCCATATTGCATGAGAACACATGCCAAGCCCACTAGGGAAGCTTCAGAATACTCTACAAATCCTTCATTACCCTCCTGCAAGGTCAACACCGACGCGGAGGTAAGCTTATCTTTCAACTTTTGAAAACCTCTTTCACAAGCTTCCGAACACTCAAAATTCACCTTTTTTGGGTCAAAGCTATCAAAGGAGAACCAATGGACGAAAATCCATCAACAAACCTTCTATAATACCTGACTAGACCCAAGAAACTTCTTATGTAGGTGGGAGTCAAAGGTCTAGGCCAATTTCTGACCGCATCCGTCTTCTTCGGATCAACCTCTCCACCCTCACCAGAGATAACATGGCCAAGAAAAGCAACTGACCTCAACAAAAATTCACACTTACTAAATTTGGCTTAAAGCTGGTGTTCTTTGAGGACTTGCAAGGTCAACCTCAAGTGACTCTCATGCTCATTTTCATTCTTAGAGTATATCAAAATATCATCGATGAATACAATCGCAAATGAGTCAAGGTAATCTCGAAAAACTCTATTCATTAGATCCATAAATGCCGCCGGGGCATTTTTTAACACAAAAGACATAACTAGAAATGCATAGTGACCATATATTGTTCGAAAGCTTTTTGGGAACATCTTCACCTCTCACCCTAAGATGGTGATATACCGACCTTAAGTCAATCTTGTAAAAATATCTAGTACCTTGGAGTTGATCAAATAGATCATCAATCCGAGGGAGAGGATGCTTGTTCTTTATGGTGACCTTATTGAGTTGTCGATAATCAATGCATATTCTAAGAGACCCATCCTTCTTCTTAACAAACAACATCGGAGCACCCCATGGAGAAATACTAGGATGAATAAAACCCTTTTCTAGTAAATCTTTGAGTTTGAGTTGGAACTTCAACTCTTTCAATTCAGCCGGAGCCATCCTATTTGGAGGAATAGAAATGGGGTTCATATCCGGTAACAAATCAATGCCAAAGTTAATTTCCCATTCGGGAGGAATTCCTGGAATGTCAGTAGGAAAACTCTCTGATATATTCCCTTACTACTGGGACTGACTCAACAGAAGAAGTTTCACATTCTAGGTCCTTAGCCCTCACCACATGGTATAAACAACCCTTGGCTATCATCCTACAAGCCTTCAAGCAAGAAATATTTTGAACCTTTGGCATAGAATTTCCCCCCTTCTACTCTAGAATGGGTTCATTTGGAAATTGAAACTTCACTACCCTTGTTCTACAATCTATGGAAGCAAACATTCATGAAGCCAATCCATACCCAAGATGATATAAAAATCAAACATGTCAAGTTCTACCATACCAACAAGAGTAACTCTATTGGGAAGCATTACATGACATTTCCTACAGACTCTTTTTGCCACCACAGAGTCACCCATTGGGGTACATACCGAAAAAGGTTTAATCAAAACATCGGGAAGTACATCAAACTTCTTAGCTACCAAAGGTGTAACAAAAAAAGGGGTAGCACCTGGGTCAAGCTAAGCATAAACATTAACACAAAAGACTTGTAACATACCAGCAACAACATCAGGAGAGGTCTCTTGTTCACCCCTATCCTTGAGTTCATAGAAACGGTTCCTTTTTGGAATTTCAGAGTTAGGACCGCTTGATTGAGCTTGGCTATTCCCCTTTACTTGAATCCTCACATTAGGATAATCTTTCACCATATGGCCACCTTTGCCACAACCATAGCAACTATTAGTCCCAACAAAGCATCCACTAACGTGTTTCTTACCATACTTACCACAAGTTGACCTTTCTCTTGGTGGATCAACATTTCTCCCCTATTGAGGTTTAGGATTAGAACCTCTATCATTGCGATTCTTGGAGAAATTTGAAGGGACTTGGTTTGAAAACCTCTTCTTGAACTTAGACTTGTCTTGAACATCAAGCCTACTCTTAGAAGACCTACTTTTTAAAGACCTTGCCTTCTTAGCTTCTATGTTCCTCTTCCTTAGACGACTCCTATACTTGTTGTGCATGAACCATCAAACTGGAAATATCCATATTGTCATGAAGCATGGATGCACGACATTTTTCTTCAAGATCTTCGTACACGCCCGTTACATAACGGCTCATTTCACCCCTTGCATTAGAAACCAAAGAAGAAGAATATTTGGACAGCTTAATGAACTTTCATGAGTATTCCTTGACACTCATACCTCCTTGACGAAGGTTGAGGAACTCCTCTACCTTATCTTCTATTTGCTCCTTTGGGAAGAATCTGTCAAGAAAGGCCTTTCTGAAGATCTCCCAAGTCACGGGACAACCTCCTAAAGCCCTACTATCCTTCCACGGACTGTACGATGTCTTAACCACGTCCTTGAGTTTATAGGTAGCAAGCTCAGCCTTCTCAGTAGTACTCACCCCCATAGCAAACAAGATCTTATAGACCTCATCAAGGAAATCTTGGGGGGTCTTCATCAACTTTTGATCCAAGTAAAATAGGAGAATTCATTCTTGTGAAATCTCTCAGACGGCTAGCCATAGTACTAGCATGTTGATTCTCTCGAGGAACAACCTCTTTGTTAGCTTGTGCCGTAATGGCTTGAGCTTGAGTACTGATGGCTTGGTCCATTTGGAACAGGGATGCCCTCACCTCACCATCCGTCATGGCCGGAGGATTGAACGGAACTTGATCATTCGCAGCAGCTTGCAGTTGAGAAGGGATTTGATTGCCTTGGGGAGTTGCTCCCTCATTCGCAACCTCATCCCCTACTCTTCTCACGGTTGTCCTTCTTGTGTTCATCACCTATAACAATAATAAAGGTATTAGATTCTAAAAGACACATAGTGTCAAAACTCTAGAGGCACAACACAGGATTACCAAGAAAAGAGATTTTTCCTAATCATCACATAGCCTCTCATCCCGATTGTGGCGCACTTTACAATTATGAACAAGACACTAGGTAATGTGGTTTAGTGAGACATTGATCCTAAAGATATTCAACCAAATTCTCTGATACCTAGTTTGTCACATCCGGAGAGCACCCCCCAGATGCGACCGGCGTCGGCGTCCTCTTAGAGGACTCAGACAAGCCCTTAGCATTCGTCATAACATGTCATCAGTTTAAATTTGCAGAAAAATTAAAAATTGTCATACTTATGTACATATTGAGGTATACTTAGACCTCTCACATAGAATCTTACTTAGTCTTTCATTGTAGCAACATGTTAATATACATATGTTATTTTAAAACTTTTCTCACATAAAACCATCTATAGAGTATAAGTAGAACTTAGTAAATAAACTGTCAAGATGCCATATAGGTCATACTACAATAGAATCCAAAGAACATGAAACGGAATAAAGAGAATTCTTAAAAACTACTAATGTCTTCATTAGCTAGAATAGCAAAAAGATAGCAACCCCGAACATGAGGACCTACCAAACTTGGAGAAATAGTTCCAAGCTTCTTCAATCGACCTTCTTTTTCTTCAACGGTCGGACCCTACATTTGTAGTAATATAAAGTAAGGGGTTAGTACGTCACATGTACTAAGTATGGTATATGCACATAAACATTTATGGACATCCATGAAAAGGGACATTTCTTTGGAAATCCTGCTAAGTCAGTTGAAAACCTTTAGTGCACATACTATAGAGCATATACAAGATAAGGATCACAATCAACATAAATCATGGTCATAGTCAAACACATAATATCATAAATTCATATTAACTTTTCATATTCAATAGTGCATATCAACTTAACATGCAAAACACTTATCAATGATCTCATCCCAAGCTTACAAGTGCATTGATCATGTGAAGCCTCATAACCCCACATAACCAAGTAAACAAAATAGGAGACCATAAGTAATCCGTTGCTACATACAACTTATATCATGAGTAGTCATCACCACATATAACAATATAGACCAAAAACATGTTCATCAATATAGCCAACATCATATAAGAGTAACATCAAATATCATAAGCATTGTACATTTCATATCATCTTATTACATGAGAACAATCTCCTAGTACTTCCATTAGAGTCAACTTGTACAATGTCTAGGTAGAGTCTCATACCCCTACCTATACTAAGTAAGCTCCTCATGTTACCCAAGTTAATGTTCATTTAATTGTCTTTCATTTTACTTGAGGGAACAATCGCCTTAACTGACATTAGACCATGTGAGCTAAACATGGAATCCGGTGTCATGAAACCCCACACCGAAAGAAGGTGGTCTACCGGCCAAAGTAGAACCAAACATGACATAGCTTTCTAGGTGGATCCACTAACTAATATCCTATGGTGGAAACATAGTTCAACAACTAGGAGATATATTAGAGACCCATAGTTCCACATTACATGGCAGCCTCTATCTCATGAGAGTTACTGTGAACCTACCTTCGAACTAGGAGAGGTACATCTCTCATATCTAGTCTATCGGTGCTAAGCTTAAGTCCCTTTGTGAATAACCTTTAAGTCATCATTTATTCATAAATCTAATCATAAGTCATATGAGCTTAACTCCTTCTATAAACATGATCATAATCTCTTTAGGTTGAGATGAGAATTTCCTTTCATCATAACCCTTCATTTGTGAGATTAACATATTATAATCATAGTGTGTAAGGCATACAAGATAAACATCATCACTTGCATTATCATATCCTTATCATAATATCACATTTAACATATTCATAGCCCAACATATATACATAGTATCATCATACATACTTCAATAGCATTGTAACATCATTTATAGGCTAACATCATTATAGAGTAATCACGACTTTAGAAGACTTACATCTTGCTTCAAAGAACCTTTATCATGGATTTATGTTCAATGCATAACAATCATCTAACAACATAGTGAAATACTCAATAACATAACCAATACCAACCCTTAAAGTCATATACATGACCAATTCGTAGTTAAGGATAAGGGAAAGGGTCATTTAAAATTTCATTCAAGTCATAGTTCCAATCCCAACGTTTCCATGTTATCAAGTAGTATAGGTAACCCAATCTAGACTGTCACATTTGGGGAGAACCCCCTAGACGAAACCGGCGTTATCGTCCTCTTTGAGGACTAAGATTAGCCTCTTAGCATACATCATTACATTCATAGGTTAAAAATACGGAAGAATTAAAAACTTTTCATTACTTATACATTGAGGTTTTCATAGACCTCTACATACACAGAATATATTCGTATCGAGTATACATGGACCCTTCGTATAGAAAGATTACATAGTCTTTGACTTTTATTACATAAGTATATATATATATATATATATATATATATATATAAGATAGAACATAGTCTTTAAAGATTGTCTCTTCTCATGACCATCTAACAAGATTAGAAAATTGGGCATATCCCATACATCAATGTGAAAGAGCCACATATAGGTTTATAGAATTTGTACTCAAATGAAAATAGAAAGAACATAATAGTCTTAAAAGTAAAACAACTTCGTAAGCTCGATATTGAAATGGCCCTCGGAAAGTGAGGACCTACCTACCCACTTGGATGAATGAGAAATTCCAATCCTTCTTCAAAGTCGTCTCAAAGAGCCCTCAATGACCGGAACCTAAAATGTTTGGGGAAAAGGAAGAAAATGGGGTTAGTACACCACTTGTACTAAGTATGAGACCATATACACATATAATATCAAATCATTCTAAAAAGGACATTTCATTAAAACATGATACATTATCCTTTGAAAGCCCTATGCACAATCAAGCAAACCATAACAATAAGCAAGACATATGCATCAAGTCAAAGCAAGTAACATGCTTGTTAACATACTTTAACCCATAATCTAATACAATCCTATCATCAAGTAATTACATCACAAGCATGAATAAGGTTTCATCATATCATAATAAAGCAAGATAACCACTCATTAATCCTCATAAAGTCCACAAGTACAATGACCAAGTAAAGTCCCATAACCCTAATTGGCTCAAGTAAACCATAAAGAACCATGACTAATATCCAACTTCACATAACATAGCCTTTAAAAATACATAACATCATACTTTAGCAATATAGACCAAATACATGTTCATAAGAATATCAATCACCAAATAATATCATTTACATGTAAAGTCATCATATTATCATCATTTACTTTCATTATCATATAAATATATAATATAAACCTTCTAAAGCTTCCATCAAGGGAAACTAGTGTAAGGCATAGGTAGAGTAAAATACCCTTACCTAGGCTAAGTCAAACCTCCCAAGTCACCCTAGTTAGTTTATAATTCATTGCTTCATTTTAGTATAGGGAACACTTGTCTTAACCGGCATAGACCACAAGAGCTAAGTGTGCAATCCGGTGTTTTAAAACCTTACACCGATGAGGTGGTCTACCAGCCCAGGTAAAACCCAACATGAACATATCATCTAGGTGGATACACTAGATAGTATTCCTATGGTGGCAACATAGTTTAGGGAACTTGCGACCGTCTTGGAAACATCACTCTACACCATATTTGGGTCATGAGTCTATCCACCCCGTGAGGAACGTAGTGAACCCTACATTCCCTATTTGGGAAAGTTTCACCCCCTCACCTACAAGATCACTCAGTACTAAGCTAGAGTCCCTTTTTGAAATGTCTTTATTTGTAATACTTAAAAAATCCAAGATGTTTTGTAAATCCTAGCATAGGTTTCATGAAGTATAGACACTATTTTTAAGGTTATTTTAATGAATATAGGTCATTTAGGAAGTTTAGAAATCAAAACGTCCAAGAACATCCATGACGTTCGGAATTTGGTTCAAAGAGGTACTAGCGTGCCTTAGCCTATTTGACTAGTTTTTAAGAGTTGGAAATTATTGAAATTCAGTTAAAATGTGTGTGACACGTGTTAAAGATGTTTCATGGTCGAAATTTCTGGGTACAACTCCCCAAGGACCAACCAAGGGCCCTTTAGGAGGACCCTTGCAAGTTGATGTCAACACTGCCTGGGCAGTGTGCATCGATGAGATGCAGGCTACGGTCCATGTGTGGATCGAGGGGGCGTCAAGTGCCAGCCGTTGTACCACACTTAGAAAAATGGAGAAAGCCCCCACCTGCACCAGTATCTAACCGAGATTTCGGTTGTGCAGCACGGAGGCACGCCTGCTAGTCGATGGACCAAAGATCCATCGATCGTGGTCTCGTCGATGGGGTCTGCAACTTTTTTGCATGTTTTAAATTAAGTTCATTTAATTAGTTAAGGGGTTAGGTGGTTAGTTAGTGGATTAAGGGATCCTAATTAAGTTAGTTAACCTCCAATATAAATACCCCAACCCTCATTAGTCTAAACACAACTCACAAAATAAACTCTCTACTTTCTCTCTCTATTGGAAAACACCATTGAAGACTAAGCTAAGGAACGGATTTGGGGGCTGGAAAGGGACGATTTCATCTACAAATCCTTGTCAAAAAGTTGAGGTATGGTATCTCTTCACCTTTGAGACCTCTTTCCTCAAAGGGTTCATTCAAAGTATTTTCAATATTAGAGTTTTCAAATGGGTTTCATCCAATCTCGAAATTGAAGTTATGAATTGAGTTGTTATTGGTTTCTTTAGGTTATATTGAATAGATTAACATGTATCTTAACATGATTATGATGATTGTTGATGGTTTGGTCTAAATTGAAGAACATGACCCTATACTCATAACCCTAGGTTGTGATCTTGATCTATATTGTATAATGTTCATTCAATTGACTTGATTATAGGTTGAATTGCTATTAGATGATGTTTTTACACTAATCATGAACAAATTAGAATGATTTGTAGTCTTTCATACTATTTCTTGAGAAGTGATTTAGGGTATGATTTATGACTTAATCTTGAGCTTTGATATAGTATTGAATTGTGATGTACTGATTCTTCTAGTCTTATGATTATGTTGGTTATTGAATTATGATGAGTTGATGACCTATTTGAGTTGAACTAAGGGTTGATGGTAAGACCTTGGTCATTAATTGTGAAGGAGATTTGGTAAGACTTATGATCCCTATACTTTACTTCAATTTATGGTGAATTGTGATTAAGCCATGATGTTGTATTGGGGTGTGCCTTGATTAGGTTTGATAGGATGGTATGAAGTTGTATTTAAATGTCTTATCTATGGTTGTAAGGTTGATTAAGGTAAAATGTTATGAGGGTGTTGATAACTACCAATGTACCTTATTATGAATGGATATGCAAATGCGTTGACCTTACTTAGATGGATTGTATTGAAAGGATTATATTCATGCAATTCCTATTGATCTATGATGATGATGATTATACAAGGGATAGAACCTATGACCTAAACTAAGCTATGATTGATAAATAAAGATTAAAGACATTTCAATAAGAGACTTAGCTTAGCACCAAGTGAAGTTGACAATAGGAGGTGATGACTTTCCAATAGAGGAAGAGTTACCCTATAGTTCTATATGTGATGTTGACTCCCCTTTGAGGGATACTCATTCCATTATTTCCCATGAGATAAGGCCCTAATTACCAAGTGGTATGTAGAGGGAAATACATATCTCTTTGTTCCTGAACTATGTTGCCCCCATAGGAAGACTAGGTAGTGGATCCACCTAGAAAGCTACGTTTATGTTTGGTTTTATTTTGGCCGGTAGACCACCTTCCATTGGTGTAAGGTTTTACAACACCGGATTCCACACTTAGCTCATGTGGTCTATGTCGGTTAAGGCAAGTGTTCCCTAAACTAAAATGAAGTAATGATGTAAAACTAACTAAAGCAACTTGAGGGGTTTGACTTAGCTTACGTAGGGGTATGGGACTCTACCTATGCCTTGCACTAGTTTGCCTTGATAGGAGCTTTAAGAGTTTAATATTATGTATGTATATTATGATAAATGCAAATGATCTTATATGATGATTATGATGCTTATGAATATGTAATTGGTCTTATTGTTAAAGTATGAACTTTTGTGTAATTAAAGCTAGGTTATGTGAAGTGGGTTACTATTTATGGTTATTATTGGGTTACTTGATTGAGTAAGGTTATGGGGCTTTGCTTGATCATTGCACTTGTTGACTTTATGAGGATTTATGATAAGTTATCTTGGTTTGCTATTTTCATGATGAACTCTTATTCATACTTGTGATGTTATTACTTTGTGATAGAGTTATATGAGATTATGGGTTCAAGTATGTTGATATGCATATAGTTTGCTTTGACTTATTGAACATGTCTAAATGATTGGTATGGTTTGTTGGATATTCTCTACCATCCAAGTCGGTAGGTCCTCATTTTCCGAGGGCGACGCCGATATCTAGATTATGGAATTGCTTTACTTTTTAGACTCTTATGTTCATTCTATTTCGTTTGAGTACAATTTTCATAAGACTATATGTGGCTACTTGATATTTATGTAGGGCTATGCCCAAATTGCTATGATCGTTCTAGATAGTATGAGATGAGACGACTTTGAGACGCTATTGTATGTTATATATATGTATGTGCAATAAAAGTAGAAGACTATGTAATCTTCATATACGAAGGGTCTATGTATACTCGATATAACTATATGTATGTGTATGTTGAGGTCTATGGAAACCTCAATGTAGAAATAGTAAAAGTTTTAAATTCTTCCGTATTTTGACTTATGAATGCAATGAAGAAAACTAAAGGGCTAGTCCTAATCCTCAAAGAGGATGACGACGCCGGTTACTTCTAGGGGGTAAACCCGGATGTACAAACTTGGTATCAGAGCATGAGGTTAAATATCCTTGATAATGATGTCTTTCTCAACCACGTCTATGTGGATTCTCACTTATAATTGTGAAGCGCGCCACACTTATGAATAGGAATCTATGTGATGCTTAGGAATCTCTCTCTTTTCTTGTAAATCTAATATCGTGTCGTTGGAGTATACTTATGGTGTGTTTTTGCATCTAAACATATTGTTGTGATTATAGGAGAAATGAACACTCGAAAGAATGCGGCACGAAGACTTGTAGAGGAGATTTCCAATGTGGGAGCTCCTCCCCGTGGTGATGAAGTTCCTCCCCTTTAAGAGGATGTTGTGGATGACCAAGCTCCGGTCAATCCTCCACCGTTGACGGATGAGAATATAAGGGTTGCCCTTCTCTAAATGGTCCAAGCCATTACTACTCAAGCTCAAGCCGCTACTATTCAAGCCCAAGTTATAATAGCCCAAGCTAATTGGGAGGTTGTACCCCGAGCCAATCAACAAGTCTCTACCACGGCATCTCGTCTAAAGGACTTCACTCAGATGAATCCTCCAACTTTCCATGGGTCTAAGGTTTATGAAGACCCCCAAGAGTTCATCGATGAAATATATAAGATACTCTTTGTCATGGGGTTAAGCACTAGTGAGAAAGCCGAGTTAGCCACATATCAACTCAAGGATGTGGCTCAAACTTGGTATGTTCAATGGAGGGACAATAGGCCTCTTCGGGGTGGACTGGTGACTTGGGAGATTTTTAAGAAGGAATTTCTTGATCGGTTCTTTCCTAGGAAGATGAGGGAAGCCAAAGTGGTGGAGTTCATCAACCTTCATCTAGGAGGTATGAGTGTTCTTGAGTACTCCATGAAATTTACTCAATAGTCAAAATATGCTCCTTCTTTGGTTTCCGATCCTAGAGATGAAATGAGTTGCTTTGTGACGGGGGTGTCAGAATACTTGAAAGAGGAGTGTCATTCGACTATGCTACATGACAACTTTCTCGTCTTATGGTGCATGCTAGACAAGTGGAGGAGGCAAGGACTAGGAGGAAGAGTAGAGATGCTAAGAGGGCAATATCCTTTCAAAGTGGTTCTTCCAAGAACAGGCTTGAGATTCAAGACAAGCCTAGGTTCAAGAATAGGTTCTCTAATTAAGTTCCATCCAAGTTCCCTAAGGCTCATGATTACAAGGTGGTTAAACCTAGATCTCAAAAACGAAGGAGTGGGAACTCACCAAATGAGAATTCTACATGTTCTAAGTGTGGAAAGGGTCATTTTGGTGAATGTTTGGTCAGAACGGGCAATTGTTTTGGTTGTGGCAAGAGTGGCCACAAGGATATAGATTGTCCTAACATGAAGGGGCAAGAGAAGAGTGGGCAAGAAATTGGTTCTAGTGATGCTCCAAAGAAGAACCGCTTCTATGCTCTTCGTACTAGGGGTAAGCAAGAGACCTCTCCCGATGTGGTGACCGATATGTTAAAAGTCTTTTCTATTGATGCATATGCTTTACTTGATCCGGGTGCTACTTTATCATTTGTTACACCTCTTGTATCTAAAAAGTTTGATACTTTATTCGATAGTTTTCATGAACCCTTTCTAGTGTCTACTCCAATGGGTGAGTCGGTAGTTGCAAAGAGGGTATATAGGAATTGTCCTATCATGTTTCCCAATAGAGTTTCCAATGTTGATCTAGTAGAACTAGATATTCTTGATTTTGATATCATTTTGGGTATGGATTGGTTGCATTCTTGTATTGCCACTATTGATTGTAGGACAAGGGTGGTGAGGTTTAATTTCCCAAATGAACCCGTTGTTGAGTGGAAGGGGGGAAGTTCTATTCCTAGAGGTCGTATCATTTTCTGTCTAAAAGCATGCAAAATGATCTCTAAGGGTTGTCTATATCATATAGTGAGAGTCCAAGATCTTGACTCTGAAATTCCTCTAATTGAGTCGGTCCCCGTAGTGAGTGAATTTACAGAGGTTTTCCCTAATGACCTTCTCGGTATTCCTCCCAAAGGGGAAATTGATTTTGGTATCGATTTGCTACCGAAAACAAACCCCATTTTAATTCCTCCTTATCGGATGGCTCCGGCCGAATTGAAGGAGTTGAAGGCACAACTCAAAGACTTGCTAGACAAGGGTTTCAAAAGGCCTAGTATTTATCCATGGGGTGCTCCGGTTTTGTTTGTAAAGAAGAAGGATGGGTCCTTGATAATATGTATTGATTATCACCAACTCAACAAAGTCACTATTAAGAATAAGTACCCTCTCCCTCGGATTGACGACTTGTTTGATCAACTCCAAGGAGCAATCTACTTTTCAAAAATTGACTTGAGATCGGGTTATCACCAACTTAGGGTGAGAGGTGAGGATATAACAAAGATGGCATTTCGAACAAGATTTGGGCACTATGAGTTCTTAGTTATGTCCTTTGGTCTCACTAATGCTCCGACGGCGTTTATGGACCTAATGAATAGGGTGTTTCAAAGTTACCTAGATTCATTTGTCATTGTCTTCATTGACGAAATCTTTCTATATTCGAATAATGAGTGATCACATGGGTCATTTGAGAGTGGTATTGCAAACCCATAAAGAACATCAATTGTTTGCCAAGTATATCAAATGTGAGTTTTGGTTGAGGTCGGTGGCATTATTGGTCATATCATCTCTACTGAGGGAGTTGAGGTTGATCCAAGGAAAACAGAGGTGGTAAGAAATTGGCCTAGACCATTGACTCCAACCGACATTAGGAGTTTCTTGGGTCTAGCGGGTTATTATCGGAGTTTTGTGGATAGTTTTGCGTCCATTGCATCTTCTTTGACTACCGTGACTCAAAAGAGTAAGAAGTTTGAGTGGTCGGAAGCATGTGAAAAGAGCTTCCAAATCTTGAAGGATAGGCTTACTTCCGCTCTGGTGTTGACTTTACCGGAGGGTACAAAGGGCTTTGTTCTGTATTGTGATGCATCCCGTGTGGGTTTGGGGTGTGTGCTTATGCAACATGGGAAGGTGATTGCCTATGCTTCTAGGCAACTTAAGGTGTATGAGAGGAACTATCCCACTCATGATCTTGAGTTAACGACCGTGGTTGTAAGACCTTGAAAATAGCTTAGGTGATCTAGAGCCTAACATGTTGGTCTTAGTGTTCTAAGGTCCTAAATATGTTTAATATGTGGTTTATAGGCAGTAGCTAAATTATTAGACGTGTTGGAAGTCGAACGTCAAGGGATGACTAAGACGTTTGACGACTAAGTCACCTAATTGTCTCTTATGTGGTTCGAGGTGTTTATGTGTTTTTCATGGTGTTTTAAGGTTCTTAATAGAGTTATTATATCATGTATAGGCAGTGGTTAAAGTTTCGTGAAGTTTGGAGGTCAAACGACTAAGAACGTCCAAGGCATTCGAAAGATGTGCCTTGAGTCGACCTTGTACGTCTAGGCGAGTTTCGTCGAGTTTTATGTCTTCGTTTTGGATGAAATTCATGTGAGAGGTGTTAAACTTATAGACCATCGTATTTGGGTTGGAAACGTCCGGGAAATTATCACCAAGGACCATCAAAGGGTCCTTGAGGAAAGGACCCAAAATCTGATGGCAGGCTGTCCCAGGCAGCCTTGGCGACGGAGCTGTCAACGGCCAGTCATGGCTGTGACGCCCCGTCACAAGGGTTTCATCATGGGGACCTTGTCCAAGGGTGTAGTTGGAATCCTTGGAAAGCCACAGGATCTTGCAACGGATGGCCATGACGGTCCTTTGCACCCGTGATGCCCCGTCACAAGCCAGTCGTCGCAGCCACTGTCCCTGTGCGCAGATTTGCTGCCAAGTCAGGGGTGAATTGGTAAATTCACCCCATGTCCTAATAAGAGTTTAGGCGTTTGTTTAGGGGTCTGCTGGGTATTTTAATTAACTATTTAAGTGGTTAAGACCCTACAGACTTCATTATTCTTCTAAAAATCAAAACCCAAAGTCTCTTAGAAATCCCAAAACCTCCATTGAAGACTCCATTGAAGAGGCAGCTTGGTGAGGGGTTCTTGAGTGTAAATTCTTAATCAAAGTGAAGAATTATCATACTTGAGGTATGCCTTTTGATCCTTGAAACTTATTTCATCAAGGAGCCCAATCCTCAAAGTGTTTTACAAAGTTTGCTAAAGTGAATTGTCCAATTTCGGGATTCTACCATAGGTTCTTTCATAAATGATTTCTAAACATTGAATTATGATCTAATTGATATTGTATTGATAATTTCAACATAAATTACCTATGAACCCATGTGAATTGATGAACCCTAGTTTTAACTACTTTTTGGGTTACTTGATATTAAGCTAATGTTGATGAATTATTGTGTAGTTTCTTATGGGCTTTCTAATGATATAATAATTGTGTTCAATTGATAAGTAATTGATATTATATTGTTAAACCTATATTGAATTGATGTAGATTCATTGAGTTTTATGGTTATTGCTTTGAATTATTGTTCATGGCCATGGGTAAGGGCCTTGTGATGTTGAATTGGTTGAATTGACATTGAATTGAAGTGTGGATATGGGTATGAAGGTATGCTGCCCCGTTTTCCTTAATTTGATATTAATTATACTTGGATTCTATTGTGATTGGTATGGTCCACTTATGGTGGCGGTGTTATGTGTTTAATTTGCAATTGATGTGGCCTTGTCGGCGTTACTTTATGCAATATTATGAGCATGGCCTTGTTGGTAATTACTTGAAGTTATGTGGCTATTTGTGTAGTTGATTATGTGAGTATGATATTACTTATCCACATGTGAAGTTATATAGTCATGTATGTATTCTTCTAGTTATGTTGCCTTAAGTGATTATGTTAGACTTTGACTTGACATCATAAGTATAGTGTTAGGGTTAAGTCTTGGTTATTCCTACTTGACTTTATGAGTCTATGTGGAGTATATTAATGATGTTGTGATGATATATAGGATGACTTGAAGATGTTAGGTTGTTTTAGAAGTGTTTCTAGAATGGCTTGTATTATGTGTTAAAAGTGAAGTATGTGATGTCTTGTCTTGGTTGACTTGTATCCCTTGCTTGATGTACATATGATTATGGATATGTAATGTCTTGATATAGGGTGTTATAACTCTTAGTCTTGAATAAATAAATATAGGTGAGACCTTAATGATAAGAAGGTCAATGTTATGTGGAACCTTGAACTTAGTGGCTAGGTTATGAATTGTGAAGTAGTTAGCCGTAATGATATCCTTCATGTTATGAGTGATGGACTTAGGGATGGTTGGCTGGAACGGCATCATATCATACCTTAGGAAAATCACTATGAGCTTCTTGTCGCTAAAGTGAGATATGCCCTAGTGGAACTTGCTTTGGTAGGGTGAATGTAAAGGGGGTCATGAACTAGATAAGGACCTATTTATATGAACCTGAATGTGAACTAATCTATGAGAACAAAGGCTAGCACCGAGTGAGTATGAGTAGGGTTAAGCGGATTTAGTTAAAGAACAGACTGAATGCTTAATACGCCCTTCATATTCCTTAATCATGTGCCTACATGGGATGTGTCTAAGTTCTACCATTGGCAAGTAGAACAACCTCATTGAAGTAGGATAGAACTTTGGATTCCATGTCTTGCTACCATGGTCTATGTCGGTTATTGCCTATTCTCATCATGTGGAATACCTTTTAGCATTAGATAAGTTTATTAGGTTTAGGTGGTGGTATGGGACGCTATCTAGACATTGCACAATAGACTTTGAAGGTTTTATGTGGAGTTCCTAGGTCTTGTCCAAAGACCATTATGTGATCCATTATGTGAGTGTCTTATGTGATGGTTTATGTGAGTGTCTTATGTGATGTATGAGTCTTAATGAACTAATGAACTAATGACCTATGTTAGTGACTATGTAGATGGTTGAGTACCTAATCTAAAGTGACTTAAGCATTCCTTAGATAAAGTGTGAGGAGGACATGAAAGGATGGTCTCTTCATGTCTTATCTTTGGAAGTCTTGAGGATGACTCTAGTTAGGGAAGTTGGTTAATCTTGTTGACATGATCTAAACCTTAGGAAGTCTTAAGGACTATTTAGGTAATCTTGGAGAGGTCATTGTACTATGGACTTTGTCTTCTCGATTTACTTAAGTAGGTCTTTTGATAGGCTTTGGAAAGAGAATGTCTTCTAATTTAAGTGTTGGTGTGTTTAGTGAGAATGATTCTATTATAGGTAGTCTATAGGATCTCTTGTGTGTGTGTGATAGAGATTGTATGGGCGGTCGCTCCACACTCACTCAAGTGAGACTTAGAATCACCTTTGGTAGAAGAATCTTACATAAATGTTTATAATTGTTTTCTAAGTATGTATGTGACTCATCGTAGGTAATCTTAAGGGTCGTTTAGGCACATCTAGAGAGGGTGTATGGGCGGTCTCTCTTTGTGTGAATTAAGTGAATCTTAGGATGACTTTAAGTGAGGGAATTACATGCTAGAAGATGTTAAAAAGAAAGGTTTAGACTTCACTGTAACAGTGAAGGGACTTCACTGTAACTGTGAAGGGACTTAACTGTACAGTGAAGTGAACTCACTGTAAAGTGAGCTTATAATTGTTATCTTTGGTTTTATTGTTATCTTATGTGTTTCTTAATTGATAAATGATGTTCTTATGTTTAATCTATGATTTCTAAATGAAAAGATGCATATTTCCAATAAAGTTTGTTTTCATGATTTTATGCATATAGTCATACTTAGTACATGTGGTTGTACTAATTCCATGCTTTATTTTCTATCTATAGTCCTTGGTAGGTAAGGAGCTTTTGGAGAAGAAGACTTGGGCTTAGAAGGATGGTCCGAGTAGAAGAATTGAAGTATGTCCTCATTTGTGTCGAGGGCATATATGTCATCTTATGTTTCTTTTATGAAGTATTGTAATAAGACTATGTTATTTCTATTTTCGTATGAAAGTACTCTTGTGTCTTAAGATTATGAGATTGAGACTTAGCATTTCTATTACTTTTATGTGAAAGAGGTTTTTAAAGACTATATTATGTTTTAGTGAAAAGTTTTAATTTCGCACTACTTTTCACTATGTATATGCGATGAATGATATGAATGAGGCTTGTCTTAGAACTCTGAGAGTTCGACGACGCCAGTCGTAATCCAAGATTGCAACCTATCTTCTAGGGTATGGTCTCGGGTTGTGACAAAGTTGGTATCAGAGCATAGGATGGTGAAAGTAGTATTAGGTATCAAAAAGTCTCATCAAGTCACGTCTAGTAGAGTCTTGACCATCGGTGTGAGTCGTGACACATCTATGGGCGAGAGGCTATAGGACGATAGAGTTTCCCTTCTTTTCTACTCCTATATCGTGCGGTAGATTAATGTTATGATTATCCTTCTTATGAGTTTTCTTGTGTTTGCTAGGAGGTTAATACTAGAAGGATGGCCGCTAGAAGATTGGAAGAGGAGAGGGTGAATGAGGAGGTTCCTCAAGTTGAGCAAGTTGAGCAAGTTGCTCAAGATGAGCAAGGTGTCCAAGATGGGCAAGGTGATGAAGTGCCTCCCCAAGGTGATCATGTTCCTAATGTGGATGGAGGTGATGAAGTACCGGAGTTTTCTAATAGGGTGATTGGAGAGGCTTTGATGGCTTTAGCTCAAGCCGTAACTACTCAAATCAATTTGAGTATGGTGCCTAGGGTTATGGAGAGCACTATGACTTCTAGGTTGAGAGACTTTGTGAGGATGAATCCTCCTATCTTTCTTGGCTCTAAGGTGAATGAGGATCCCCAAGAATTTCTTGATGGTGTGTACAAAGTTTTGAGTGCTCTGGGGGTTACATCTAGGGAGAAGGTGGAGTTGGCTTCATACCAATTTAGAGATGTTTCTCAAATTTGGTACACTCAATGGAAGGACAATAGGCCGGAAGATTCGGGTCCTATTGAGTGGGAAGAGTTTAAGGGAGCTTTTCTTGGCAAGTACTTTCCCCGAGAGAGAAGAGAAGTCAAGGTGGAGGAGTTGATTAATCTCAAGCAAGGCAATATGAGTGTTGAGGAGTACTCTTTGAAATTCTCGACATTGTCTAGGTATGCTCCTTCTCTTGTGTCCAATCCAAGAGATGAAATGAGTCGCTTTTGTACCGGAGTATCCGACTTGGTGAAGGAAGAATGTTGTACCTCTATGCTTCATGATAATATGACCCTATCTAGACTCATGGTGTATGCACAACCTATTGAGGAGTCTAAACTTAGAAGGATGGCTAGAAGTTAGAAAAGGGGTGTTGCTAGTGATCAAGAGCAACCTAGGTTCAAGAAAAGAGTTCAATCTCAAGATGGACCTAGTGTTCCTAAGAAGAAGTTTGAGAAAGGAGGTGTTTCTAAGGATAGTAAGACTACTTGTGCAAATTGTGGCAAGAGTCACTATGGTGAGTGCTTATTGGGTACCTGTAGTTGCTTTGGTTGTGGAAAGGATGGGCACAAAGTGAGAGATTGTCCAAACATTGCTTCTAGGAAGGAGGGCAAGATGGTTGAGCCTAGTGTTCCAAAGGATGATGCTCCAACTAAGACGCGTTTCTATGCACTCCGTACTAGAATTGAGAAGTCAGGTGATGGTGATGATGATGTTGGTAAGTTCTTGTTTCTCTTTGATAGTATGAGCTCCTTCTAAGTGGGGGAGTATGTTTTGTAGATGGGATAGAAGTTCTTGAATTGTTGCATGTGCATGATGTTTAGGAGTTTGGTTGAAATTGAATTTCATTTACTTCTTGCATTGTGTGTGTTATGAAGCTTTGATCATGTTGTATGATGTGTTTACATGATGTTATCTTGCATATTAGCATGTCTATATAAAGAATTGCCTAAAAATTTCACTTTCGGAAAAGTTGCTGTAATCACTGTTGCCTGATGAACTGCTCACTGTAAATTTTTTGTAAAAATGACTATTTGATTCTTTGGTCTAAAATTCTTGTTATGTGGTTAGAACTGATGTATATCAGTATGATGTTGAATATAAAATGAGTTTTTGCTATTTGGATTGAAGCATGTGAGTTTTGTAGCATAACGAGTTATAGAATTGTTTTCTAGTTTCTTGTTGTGTTGTGAATCTCTTGATTATGTGAAATTGATGATTTTTTCTTGATAATGTGTTTTATGGTTTGGTTATGTGCTGCTAGTTGAATCTCTAATCTTGGAAGTGTTCGGAGAGTGACAAGTGTCATTCGAGGACGAATGTTGTCCAAGTGGGGGAGATTGTAAGACCTTGAAAATAGCTTAGGTTCTCTAGAGCCTAACATGTTGGTCTTAGTGTACTAAGGTCCTAAATATGTTTAATATGTGGTTTATAGGCAGTAGCTAAATTATTAGAGGTGTTGGAAGTCTAACGTCAAGGGATGACTAAGACGTTTGACGACTATGTCACCTAATTGTCTCTTATGTGGTTTGATGTGTTTATGTGTGTTTCATGGTGTTTTAAGGTTCTTAATAGAGTTATTATAGCATGTATAGGCAGTGGTTAAAGTTTCGTGAAGTTTGGAGGTCGAACGACTAAGAACGTCCAAGGCATTCGAAAGATGTGCCTTGAGTCAACCTTGTACGTCTAGGCGAGTTTCGTTGAGTTTTATGTGTTCGTTTTGGATGAAATTCATGTGAGAGGTGTTAAACTTATAGACTATCGTATTTGGATTGGAAACGTCCGGGAAATTATCACCAAGGACCATCAAAGGGTCCTTGAGGAAAGGACCCAAAATCTGATGGCAGGCTGTCCCAGGCAGCCTTGGCGACGGAGCTGTCAACGGCCAGTCATGGCTGTGACGCCCCGTCACAAGGGTTTCGTCGTGGGGGACTTGTCCAAGGGTGTAGGTGGAATCCTTGGCAAGCCACAGGAGCTTGCAACGGATGGCCATGACGGGCCGTGATGCCCCGTCACAAGCCAGTCGTCGCAGCCACTCTCCCTGTGCGCAGATTTGCTGCAAAGTCAGGGGTTAATTGGTAAATTCACATGTCCTAATAAGAGTTTAGGAGGTTGTTTAGGGGTCTTATGGGTATTTTAAGTAACTATTTAAGTAGTTAAGACCCTAGAGACTTCATTATTCTTCTAAAAATCAAAACCCAAAGTCTCTTAGAAATCCCAAAACCTCCATTGAAGACTCCATTGAAGAGGCAGCTTGGTGAGGGGTTCTTGAGTGGAAATTCTTAATCAAAGTGAAGAATTATCATACTTGAGTTATGGCTTTTGATCCTTGAAACTTATTTCATCAAGGAGCCCAATCCTCAAAGTGTTTTACAAAGTTTTGTAAAGTGAATTGTCCAATTTCGGGATTCTACCATGGGTTCTTTCATAAATGATTTCTAAACATTGAATTATGATCTAATTGATATTGTATTGATAATTTCAGCATAAATTACCTATGAACCCATGTGAATTGATGAACCCTAGTTTTGACTACTTTTTGGGTTACTTGATATTAAGCTAATGTTGATGAATTATTGTGTAGTTTCTTATGGGCTTTCTAATGATATAAGAATTGTGTTCAATTGATATGTAATTGATATTATATTGTTAAAATCTAGATTGAATTGATGTAGATTCATTGATTTTTATGGTTATTGCTTTGAATTATTGTTCATGGCCATGGGTAAGGGCCTTGTGATGTTGAATTGGTTGAATTAACATTGAATTGAAGTGTGGATATGGGTATGAAGGTATGCTGCCCCGTTTTCCTTAATTTGATATTAATTATACTTGGATTCTATTGTGATTGGTATGGTCCACTTATGGTGGCGGTGTTATGTGTTTAATTTGCAATTGATGTGGCCTTGTCGGCGTTACTTTATGCAATATTATGAGCATGGCCTTGTTGGTAATTACTTGAAGTTATGTGGCTATTTGTGTAGTTGATGATGTGAGTATGATATTACTTATCTACATGTGAAGTTATATAGTCATGTATGTATTCTTCTAGTTATGTTGCCTTAAGTGATTATGTTAGACTTTGACTTGACATTATGAGTATAGTGTTAGGGTTAAGTCTTGGTTATTCCTACTTGAATTTATGAGTCTATGTGGAGTATATTAATGATGTTATGATGATATATAGGATGACTTGAAGATGTTAGGTTGTTTTAGAAGTGTTTCTAGAATGGCTTGTATTATGTGTTAAAAGTGAAGTATGTGATGTGTTGTCTTGGTTGACTTGTATCTCTTGCTTGATGTACATATGATTATGGATATGTAATGTCTTGATATAGGGTGTTATAACTCTTAGTCTTGAATAAATAAATATAGGTTAGACCTTAATGATAAGAAAGTGAGGACCTACCTACCCACTTGGATGAATGAGAAATTCCAATCCTTCTTCAAAGTCGTCTCAAAGAGCCCTCAACGACCGGAACCTAAAATGTTTGGGGAAAAGGAAGAAAATGGGGTTAGTACACCACTTGTACTAAGTATGAGACCATATGCACATATAATATCAAATCATTCTAAAAAGTACATTTCATTAAAACATGATACATTATCCTTTGAAAGCCCTATGCACAATCAAGCAAACCATACCAATCAACAAGACATATGCATCAAGTCAAAGCAAGTAACATGCTTGTTAACATACTTTAACCCATAATCTAATACAATCCTATCATCAAGTAATTACATCACAAGCATGAATAAGGTTTCATCATATCATAATAAAGCAAGACAACCGCTCATGAATCCTCATAAAGTCCACAAGTGCAATGACCAAGTAAAGTCCCATAACCCTAATTGGCTCAAGTAAACCATAAAGAACCATGACTAATATCCAACTTCACATAACATAGCCTTTAAGAATACATAACATCATACTTTAGCAATATAGACCAAATACATGTTCATAAGAATATCAATCACCAAATAATATCATTTACATGTAAAGTCATCATATTATCATCATTTACTTTCATTATCATATAAATATATAATATAAACCTTCTAAAGATTCCATCAAGGGAAACTAGTGCAAGGCATAGGTAGAGTAAAATACCCTTACCTAGGCTAAGTCAAACCTCCCAAGTCACCCTAGTTAGTTTATAATTCATTGCTTCATTTTAGTATAGGGAACACTTGTCTTAACCGGCATAGACCACAAGAGCTAAGTGTGCAATCCGGTGTTTTAAAACCTTACACCGATGAGGTGGTCTACCAGCCCAGGTAAAACCCAACATGAACATATCATCTAGGTGGATACACTAGATAGTATTCCTATGGTGGCAACATAGTTTAGGGAACTTGCGACCGTCTTGGAAACATCACTCTACACCATATTTGGGTCATGAGTCTATCCACCCCGTGAGGAACGTAGTGAACCCTACATTTCCTATTTGGGAAAGTTTCACCCCCTCACCTACAAGATCACTCAGTACTAAGCTAGAGTCCCTTTTGAAATGTCTTTATTTGTAATACTTAAAAAATCCAAGATGTTTTGTAAAGCCTAGCATAGGTTTCATGAAGTCTAGACACTATTTTTAAGGTTATTTTAATGAATATAGGTCATTTAGGAAGTTTAGAAATCAAAACGTCCAAGAACATCCTTGACGTTCGGAATTTGGTTCAAAGAGGTACTAGCGTGCCTTAGCCTATTTGACTAGTTTTTAAGAGTTGGAAATTATTGAAATTCAGTTAAAATGTGTGTGACACCTGTTAAAGATGTTTCATGGTCGAAATGTCCGGGTACAACTCCCCAAGGACCAACCAAGGGCCCTTTAGGAGGACCCTTGCAAGTTGATGTCAACACTGCCTGGGCAGTGTGCATCGATGAGATGCAGGCTACGGTCCATGTGTGGATCGAGGGGGCGTCAAGTGCCAGCCGTTGTACCACACTTAGAAAAATGGAGAAAGCCCCCACTTGCACCAGTATCTAACCGAGATTTCGGTTGTGCAGCACGGAGGCATGCCTGCCAGTCGATGGACCAAAGATCCATCGATCGTGGTCTCGTCGATGGGGTCTGCAACTTTTTTGCACATTTTAAATTAAGTTCATTTAATTAGTTAAGGGGTTAGGTGGTTAGTTAGTGGATTAAGGGATCCTAATTAAGTTAGTTAACCTCCAATATAAATACCCCAACCCTCATTAGTCTAAACACAACTCACAAAATAAACTCTCTACTTTCTCTCTCTATTGGAAGACACCATTGAAGACTAAGCTAAGGAACGGATTTGGGGGCTGGAAAGGGACGATTTCATCTACAAATCCTTGTCAAAAAGTTGAGGTATGGTATCTCTTCACCTTTGAGACCTCTTTCCTCAAAGGGTTCATTCAAAGTATTTTCAATATTAGAGTTTTCAAATGGGTTTCATCCAATCTCGAAATTGAAGTTATGAATTGAGTTGTTGTTGGTTTCTTTAGGTTATATTGAATAGATTAACATGTATCTTAACATGATTATGATGATTGTTGATGGTTTGGTCTAAATTGAAGAACATGACCCTATACTCATAACCCTAGGTTGTGATCTTGATCTATATTGTATAATGTTCATTCAATTGACTTGATTATAGGTTGAATTGCTATT
The DNA here is from genome assembly GCA_016801875.1 of Solanum sitiens. Taxonomy (NCBI): domain Eukaryota; kingdom Viridiplantae; phylum Streptophyta; class Magnoliopsida; order Solanales; family Solanaceae; genus Solanum; species Solanum sitiens. The sequence goes on from JABWTJ010000287.1 coordinate 2,273,422, forward strand.
AGATGATGTTGTTACACTAATCATGAACAAATTAGAATGATTTGTAGTCTTTCATACTATTTCTTGAGAAGTGATTTAGGGTATGATTTATGACTTAATCTTGAGCTTTGATATAGTATTGAATTGTGATGTACTGATTCTTCTAGTCTTATGATTATGTTGGTTATTGAATTATGATGAGTTGATGACCTATTTGAGTTGAACTAAGGGTTGATGGTAAGACCTTGGTCATTAATTGTGAAGGAGATTTGGTAAGACTTATGATCCCTATACTTTACTTCAATTTATGGTGAATTGTGATTAAGCCATGATGTTGTATTGGGGTGTGCCTTGATTAGGTTTGATAGGATGGTATGAAGTTGTATTTAAATGTCTTATCTATGGTTGTAAGGTTGATTAAGGTAAAATGTTATGAGGGTGTTGATAACTACCAATGTACCTTATTATGAATGGATATGCAAATGCGTTGACCTTACTTAGATGGATTGTATTGAAAGGATTATATTCATGCAATTCCTATTGATCTATGATGATGATTATTATACAAGGGATAGAACCTATGACCTAAACTAAGCTATGATTGATAAATAAAGATTAAAGACATTTCTATAAGAGACTTAGCTTAGCACCAAGTGAAGTTGACAATAGGAGGTGATGACTTTCCAATAGAGGAAGAGTTACCCTATAGTTCTATATGTGATGTTGACTCCCCTTTGAGGGATACTCATTCCATTATTTCCCATGAGATAAGGCCCCAATTACCAAGTGGTATGTAGAGGGAAATACATATCTCTTTGTTCCTGAACTATGTTGCCCCCATAGGAAGACTAGGTAGTGGATCCACCTAGAAAGCTACGTTTATGTTTGGTTTTATTTTGGCCGGTAGACCACCTTCCATCGGTGTAAGGTTTTACAACACCGGATTCCACACTTAGCTCATGTGGTCTATGTCGGTTAAGGCAAGTGTTCCCTAAACTAAAATGAAGTAATGATGTAAAACTAACTAAAGCAACTTGAGGGGTTTGACTTAGCTTAGGTAGGGGTATGGGACTCTACCTATGCCTTGCACTAGTTTGCCTTGATAGGAGCTTTAGGAGTTTAATATTATGTATGTATATTATGATAAATGCAAATGATCTTATATGATGATTATGATGATTATGAATATGTAATTGGTCTTATTGTTAAGGTATGAACTTTTGTGTAATTAAAGCTAGGTTATGTGAAGTGGGTTACTATTTATGGTTATTATTGGGTTACTTGATTGAGTAAGGTTATGGGGCTTTGCTTGATCATTGCACTTGTTGACTTTATGAGGATTTATGATAAGTTATCTTGGTTTGCTATTTTCATGATGAACTCTTATTCATACTTGTGATGTTATTACTTTGTGATAGAGTTATATGAGATTATGGGTTCAAGTATGTTGATATGCATATAGTTTGCTTTGACTTATTGAACATGTCTAAATGATTGGTATGGTTTGTTGGATATTCTCTACCATCCAAGTGGGTAGGTCCTCATTTTCCGAGGGCGACGCCGATATCTAGATTATGGAATTGCTTTACTTTTTAGACTCTTATGTTCATTCTATTTCGTTTGAGTACAATTTTCATAAGACTATATGTGGGTACTTGATATTTATGTAGGGCTATGCCCAAATTGCTATGATCGTTCTAGATAGTATGAGATGAGACGACTTTGAGATGCTATTTTATGTTATATATATGTATGTGCAATAAAAGTAGAAGACTATGTAATCTTCATATACGAAGGGTCTATGTATACTGGATATAACTATATGTATGTGTATGTTGAGGTCTATGGAAACCTCAATGTAGAAATAGTAAAAGTTTTAAATTCTTCCGTATTTTGACTTATGAATGCAATGAAGAAAACTAAAGGGCTAGTCCTAGTCCTCAAAGAGGATGACGACGCCGGTTACTTCTAGGGGGTAAACCCGGATGTACAAACTTGGTATCAGAGCATGAGGTTAAATATCCTTGATAATGATGTCTTTCTCAACCACGTCTATGTGGATTCTCACTTATAATTGTGAAGCGCGCCACACTTATGAATAGGAATCTATGTGATGCTTAGGAATCTCTCTCTTTTCTTGTAAATCTAATATCGTGTCGTTGGAGTATACTTATGGTGTGTTTTTGCATCTAAACATATTGTTGTGATTATAGGAGAAATGAACACTCGAAAGAATGCGGCACGAAGACTTGTAGAGGAGATTTCCAATGTGGGAGCTCCTCCCCGTGGTGATGAAGTTCCTCCCCTTTAAGAGGATGTTGTGGATGACCAAGCTCCGGTCAATCCTCCACCGTTGACGGATGAGAATATAAGGGTTGCCCTTCTCTAAATGGTCCAAGCCATTACTACTCAAGCTCAAGCCGCTACTATTCAAGCCCAAGTTATAATAGCCCAAGCTAATTGGGAGGTTGTACCCCGAGCCAATCAACAAGTCTCTACCACGGCATCTCGTCTAAAGGACTTCACTCAGATGAATCCTCCAACTTTCCATGGGTCTAAGGTTTATGAAGACCCCCAAGAGTTCATCGATGAAATATATAAGATACTCTTTGTCATGGGGTTAAGCACTAGTGAGAAAGCCGAGTTAGCCACATATCAACTCAAGGATGTGGCTCAAACTTGGTATGTTCAATGGAGGGACAATAGGCCTCTTCGGGGTGGACTGGTGACTTGGGAGATTTTTAAGAAGGAATTTCTTGATCGGTTCTTTCCTAGGAAGATGAGGGAAGCCAAAGTGGTGGAGTTCATCAACCTTCATCTAGGAGGTATGAGTGTTCTTGAGTACTCCATGAAATTTACTCAATAGTCAAAATATGCTCCTTCTTTGGTTTCCGATCCTAGAGATGAAATGAGTTGCTTTGTGACGGGGGTGTCAGAATACTTGAAAGAGGAGTGTCATTCGACTATGCTACATGACAACTTTCTCGTCTTATGGTGCATGCTAGACAAGTGGAGGAGGCAAGGACTAGGAGGAAGAGTAGAGATGCTAAGAGGGCAATATCCTTTCAAAGTGGTTCTTCCAAGAACAGGCTTGAGATTCAAGACAAGCCTAGGTTCAAGAATAGGTTCTCTAATTAAGTTCCATCCAAGTTCCCTAAGGCTCATGATTACAAGGTGGTTAAACCTAGATCTCAAAAACGAAGGAGTGGGAACTCACCAAATGAGAATTCTACATGTTCTAAGTGTGGAAAGGGTCATTTTGGTGAATGTTTGGTCAGAACGGGCAATTGTTTTGGTTGTGGCAAGAGTGGCCACAAGGATATAGATTGTCCTAACATGAAGGGGCAAGAGAAGAGTGGGCAAGAAATTGGTTCTAGTGATGCTCCAAAGAAGAACCGCTTCTATGCTCTTCGTACTAGGGGTAAGCAAGAGACCTCTCCCGATGTGGTGACCGATATGTTAAAAGTCTTTTCTATTGATGCATATGCTTTACTTGATCCGGGTGCTACTTTATCATTTGTTACACCTCTTGTATCTAAAAAGTTTGATACTTTATTCGATAGTTTTCATGAACCCTTTCTAGTGTCTACTCCAATGGGTGAGTCGGTAGTTGCAAAGAGGGTATATAGGAATTGTCCTATCATGTTTCCCAATAGAGTTTCCAATGTTGATCTAGTAGAACTAGATATTCTTGATTTTGATATCATTTTGGGTATGGATTGGTTGCATTCTTGTTTTGCCACTATTGATTGTAGGACAAGGGTGGTGAGGTTTAATTTCCCAAATGAACCCATTGTTGAGTGGAAGGGGGGAAGTTCTATTCCTAGAGGTCGTATCATTTCCTATCTAAAAGCATGCAAAATGATCTCTAAGGGTTGTCTATATCATATAGTGAGAGTCCAAGATCTTGACTCTGAAATTCCTCTAATTGAGTCGGTCCCCGTAGTGAGTGAATTTCCGGAGGTTTTCCATAATGACCTTCTCGGTATTCCTCCCAAAGGGGAAATTGATTTTTGTATCGATTTGCTACCGAAAACAAACCCCATTTTAATTCCTCCTTATCGGATGGCTCCGGCCGAATTGAAGGAGTTGAAGGCACAACTCAAAGACTTGCTAGACAAGGGTTTCAAAAGGCCTAGTATTTCTCCATGGGGTGCTTCGGTTTTGTTTGTAAAGAAGAATGATGGGTCCTTGATAATGTGTATTGATTATCGCCAACTCAACAAAGTCACTATTAAGAATAAGTACCCTCTCCCTCGGATTGACGACTTGTTTGATCAACTCCAAGGAGCAAGCTACTTTTCAAAAATTGACTTGAGATCGGGTTATCACCAACTTAGGGTGAGAGGTGAGGATATAACAAAGATGGCATTTCGAACAAGATTTGGGCACTATGAGTTCTTAGTTATGTCCTTTGGTCTCACTAATGCTCCGGCGGCGTTTATGGACCTAATGAATAGGGTGTTTCAAAGTTACCTAGATTCATTTGTCATTGTCTTCATTGACGAAATCTTTCTATATTCGAATAATGAGTGATCACATGGGTCATTTGAGAGTGGTATTGCAAACCCATAAAGAACATCAATTGTTTGCCAAGTATATCAAATGTGAGTTTTGGTTGAGGTCGGTGGCATTATTGGTCATATCATCTCTACTGAGGGAGTTGAGGTTGATCCAAGGAAAACAGAGGTGGTAAGAAATTGGCCTAGACCATTGACTCCAACCGA
>JABWTJ010000287.1:2280240-2363241 GCA_016801875.1 Solanum sitiens
GGCATCATCAATAACAAGGTGAATTAGGGTTTCTTCAAGATTTTGGGTTCAAAGCTTCATTAAGCTTATTTTATCACAAACACATAATCACATTCATGAAAGCATAAGATAAGCATATAGAAGGGTTTACAATACTACCAATACATATCATTCACTATTAAGAGTTTACTACAAATAGTATCAACCATAACCTACCTTCACCAAGGATCCTTGATCAAACAAGCAATCTCTCAAGCTTCTTGGTTCCTCTTGGTTGTCTCTCTCTATAGATCGTTCTCCTTGTTCTCTCTATTGTTCTCTTCTCCCAAACTCTCCTCTCTTTTCCCTAATTTAGCATCTAATTAGGTAATAAAAGTTGAGGAAACCACCCACTAATAACTCAAGGTCAGCCTCCTTACACCCCCCAAGGATTTGAGTTATTAACATTGACCCACTAAAATTTATAATTATAGCAAGAATAGTCCAAAACTCCCCTTTAAAACTTACCCAGAAATTTGACCCAGACTGGGATTACGCAACCTGTGATGGTCCGTCGTGCCTACGACGGTCCGTCCTGCACTTCCGTCACGACGGACAGAGAATTGCTCTCAGTACCCAATTCTCAAGAGTTGAAGTGTTCTGAAACGGAACCTCACAACGGTCCGTCATGTCTGTGACGGTCCGTCCTGCAGGTCCGTCACAGACTTCAGAGAATTGCTCTCAGTACCCAATTCTCAAGAGTTGAAGTGTTTTGAAACGGAACCTCACAACGGTCCGTCATGTCTGTGACGGTCCGTCCTGCAGGTCCGTCACAGAGTTCAGAGAGTCGATTTCAGCACTCAAATATAAGAATTCCAAGTGTTTGGAACGAGACACCCTCGACGGTCCGTCGTGCCCATGACGGTCCGTCGTTGGATACGTCGTCTCAGACAGTTTTCCAGAAATAAAATCTGCTGCTCAAAACGACTAAGCAGGTCGTTACACTTAGTCTTGAATAATAATATAAGTGGGACCTTAATGATAAGAAGGTCAAAGTTATATGAAACCTTGAACCTAGTGGCGAGGTTATGAATTGTGAAGTAGTTAGCCGTAATGGTATCCTTCATGTTATAAGTGATGGACTTAGGGATGGTTGGATGGAACGGCATCATATCATACCTTAGGAAAATCGCTATGAGCTTCTTGTCGCTAAAGTGAGATATGCCCTAGTGGAACTTGTTTTGGTAGGGTGAATGTAAAGGGGGTCATGAACTAGATAAGGACCTATTTATATGAACCTTAATGTGAACTAATCTATGAGAACGAAGGCTAGCACCGAGTGAGTATGAGCAGGGTTAAGTGGATTCAGTTAAAAAACAGACTGAATGCTTATTAAGCTCTTCATATTCCTTAACCATGTGCCTACATGGGATGTGCCCAAGTTCTACCATTGGCAAGTAGAACAACCTCATCGAAGTAGGATAGAACTTCGGATTCCATGTCTTGCTACCATGGTCTATGTCGGTTATTGCCTATTCTCATCATGTGAAATACCTATTAGCATTAGATAAGTATATGAGGTTTAGGTGGTGGTATGGGACGCTATCTAGACATTGCACAATAGACTTTGAAGGTGTTATGTGGAGTTCCTAGGTCTTGTCCAAAAACCATTATGTGAGTGTCTTATGTGATGCTTTATGTGAGTGTCTTAGGTGATGTGTGAGTCTTAATGAACTAATGAACTAATGACCTATGTTAGTAACTATGTAAATGGTTGAGTACCTAATCTAAAGTGACTTAAGCATTCCTTAGCTAAAGTATGAGGAGGGCATGAAAGGATGGTCTCTTCATGTCTTATCTTTGAAAGTCTTGAGGATGACTCTAGTTAGGGAAGTTGGTTAATCTTGTTGACATGATCTAAACCTTAGGAAGTCTTAAGGACTATTTAGGTAATCTTGGAGAGGTCATTGTACTATGGACTTTATCTTCTCGATTTACTTAAGTAGGTCTTTTGATAGGCTTTGGAAAGAGAATGTCTTCTAATTTTAAGTGTAGGTGTGTTTAGTGAGAATGATTCTATTTGAGGTAGTCTATAGGATCTCTTGTGTGTGTGTGATAGAGATTGTATGGGCGGTCACTCCACACTTACTCAAGTGAACCTTGGAATTGACCTTTGGTAGAAGAATCTTACATTGATGTTTATGATTGTTTTCTAAGTATGTACGTGACTCATCGTAGGTAATCTTAAGGGTCGTTTAGGCACATATAGAGAGGGTGTATGGGCGGTCTCTCTTTGTGTGACTTAAGTGAATCTTAGGATGACTTTAAGTGAGGGAATTACATGCTAGGAGATGTTAAAAAGAAAGATTTGGACTTCACTGTAACAGTGAAGGGACTTCACTGTACAGTGAAGGGAACTCACTGTAAAGTGAGCCTTTTAAATGCTATCTTTGATTAAATGTTATCTTATGTGTTTCTTAATTGCTAAATGATGTTCTTATGTTTAAACTAAGATTTCTAAATGAAAAGATGCATATTTCCAATAAAGTCCGTTTTCATGATTTTATGCATATAGCCATACTTAGTACATGTGGTTGTACTAATTCCATGCTTTATTTTCTATCTATAGTCCTTGGTAGGTAAGGATATTTTGGAGAAGAAGACTTGGGCTTAGAAGGATAGTCCGAGTAGAAGAGTTGAAGTATGTCCTCATTCGACTCGAGGGCATGTACATATGTCGTTTTATGTTTCTTATTGAAGTATTGTAATAGACTAGTATTTCTATTTTAGTATTGAAGTATGGGCGATGTCCCAAAAGTATTCTTGTGTCTTAAGATGATGAGATTGAGACTTAGCATTTCTATTACTTTTATATGAAAGAGGTTTCTAAAGACTATATTATGTTTTTGTGAAAGGTTTTAATTCCGCACTACTTTTCACTATGTATATGCAATGAAAGATATGAATGAGGCTTGTCTTAGAACTCTGAGAGTTCGACGACGCCGGTCGCAATCTGAGATTGCACCCTATCTTCTAGGGTATGGTTTCGGGTTGTGACAGGATGTTCCTATGGGAAGATAATGTAATACTCCGAAAGTCTAAAGCCTAATCTAGAGCCACACTTGACTTTCTAAGGGTTGTAATATTGTTTTATGGTCAAAAACAATATTTATAAGTCATTTAGGAAGTTTTATACTCAAGACGTCAAGGAACGTCCATGATGTCCGGAGAATAGTGTGAAAGGTGCTAGAGTGCCTTAGCCTATGAGAAGGTTTTAAAACTCGGAAATTGATGAATTTAGTAAAAGGGTGTCTAACACATATTAGAGTAGGTTTAAGGTCAAAACATCCGGGTACGACTCCCCAAGGACCACCTCGAGGGTCCTTGAGGAGGACCCTTCCATTTTGACCAAAAAGTTGCCATGGACATTGTCTACCATCGGTGTAAGGTTTCATGACACCGAATTCCACATTTGCTCATGTTGTTTATGTCGGTTAAGGCAAGGTTTCCCTAAACTTAAATGAATGAATAAGATATAGACTAATCAAAGTAACTTGAAGGGTTTGGCTATATCTTAGGTAGGGGTATGGGACTCTACCTATGCCTTGCACTAGTTTGCCTTGATAGGAGCTTTAAGAGGTCAATATTACGTATGTAAAGTAGTGATATAATGTAAATGACTTTGTACATTGAATAACATGCTTATGAGTATAAGGTTGTTGCTTTTGGTTGAAGAAGAATGTTTTCATGAAATGGAAGAGTATGTTAGGTAAGGTTAATTGCTAATTGTAGTCTTGATAGGTTACATGATTAAGTAATAGTCATGGGAATTTACTTTATCATTGCACTTGTGACTTTGTGAAGGGTATAGTTAGTGTGCTTTGCTTTGCTATGCTTCACTCGTATACATGTTTTATAATGATTTTTCTTTATGTCCTTTTCTAAGTATATTTGATTGGTAAGTGTATATACGGTTTCATACTTAGTACATGTGGAGTGCTGACCCCATTTCTTTCCCTTTTCCCAAACATTTTAGGTTCGGGTCGTTGAACTTGCTCCAAATTGCTGGAAAGGAAGACTTGGATCTCTTACCATACAAGTGGTAGGTCCTCATTCTCCCGAGGGTATTGCCGACATCTTACTCTTATGTTACTTAGTTACTATAATTCTGTATTGACTCTATTACTCGTTCGAGACAATGTTGTATATAGCCTATAAGTGGCTTCTTGTATTGATGTAGGGCTATGCCCAAGATTTGTTATCTTTGATAGATGGTTTATGAGATGAGACGTCTTTTATAACTATTATTTCTTAAATGTATAAGTGTATGAAATAAAAGTAGAAGACTATGTAATCTTCGTATATGAACAAGTCTATGTATACTTGATATAAATATGATTATGTGTATGTAGAGGTCTATGTAAACCTCCGAGTAGTTATAGGTAAAAAGTTTTAAATTCCTTCACATTTTTAATCGATGAATGCTATGACGAGGCTAAGAGGCTTGTCTTAGTCCTCAAAGAGGACGACGATGCCGGTTACGTCTAGGGGGTAAACCCGGATGTGACAAACTTGGTATCAGAGTATGAGGTTGAATATCCTTGATGTTAACGTCTCTCTCAACCACGTTATATCGGTTTGTATTCATAATTGTGAAGCGCACCACACTTATGAATAGAAACTTATTTGATGCTTAGGAATCACTCTCATTGTTGGAAATCCATATCGTGCCTCTAGAATGTGCGTCGTGTATGCTTTCACCTAAACCTTGTGTTTTGGTTATAGGAGATGAATACTAGAAGGAATGCAGCCAGAAGACTTGAGGAGGAGATTGCGCTGCGGGAATCCCTCCCCGTGTTGATCCAGTTCCTCCTCTTGAAGAGATTGTTGTTGATGATCAGGTTCCAGTTGATCCTCCACCTATGGTAGAGGATCAGATGAGGGCTATTCTTGCTCAAATGGCTCAAGCCATGACTACTCAAGCTCAAGCCGCAACGGTGCAAGCCCAAGCCATGACTTCCCAAGCTAATAGGGATTTGGCACCTAGAGTTCATGAGCAAACTATAGCTTCCCGACTTAGGGACTTCACCCGATTGAATGCTCCTATCTTTTATGGGTCTAAGGTTGATGAAGACCCTCAAGAATTCATTGATGAGGTTTATAAGATTTTGTGTGCTATGGGGTTGTCTTCTAGTGGGAATGCCGAGTTGGCCTCATACCAACTCAAGGATGTGGCTCAGACATGGCATGCGCAATGGAAAGACAATAGGCCACTTCAAAGTGGGCAGGTGACTTGGGAGTTGTTCAAAAGGGCTTTCCTTGATCGGTTCTTCCCTAGGGAGATGAGAGAAACTAAGGTGGTAGAATTCATCAATCTCCTCCAAGGAGTAATGAGTGTTCATGAGTACTCTTTGAAGTTCATTCAATTGGCCAGATATGCTCCTTCCTTGGTCTCCGATCCTAGAGACGAGATGAGTCGATTCGTGAAAGGTGTGTCGGATGACTTGCAAGAAGAATATCAATTGGCTATGCTACATGATAACATGAATATTGGTCACTCATGGTGCATGCAAAAAGGGTTGAGGAGGCTAGAGCAAAAAGGAAGAATAAGGATAAGGACTTAAGAAGGACAAGGTCTTTTGAGAGTGGAACTACTAAAGATAGGTTTGGAATTCAAGACAAGCCTAGATTTAAGAAGAGGTTCTCAAATCAAGTTCCATCCAAATTTCCCAAGACTAGGGATTCTAAAGCCCCTAGGCCAAAAGTTGCAAAGGGAAAGGATGGAAACTCATCTAATGAGAAGCCTACTTGTGCTATATGCGGAAAGGAACATTATGGTGAATGCTTGATCGGAACGGGGAATTTCTTTAGTTGTGGAAAGAGTGATCACAAAGCTAGGGACTGCCCTAACATAAGGAACCAAGAAAAGAATGCGCAAAAACAAGCAAGTGAGGCTCCTAAGAAGAACCGCTTTTATGCTCTTCGTTCGAGAGATGACCAAGAGGCCTCTCCCGATGTGGTGACCGGTATGTTACAAATCTTTGCTATTGATGTATATGCTTTGCTAGATCCGGGAGCTACTTTATCTTTCGTTACTCCCTTAGTAGATAAAAAGTTCGTTACTTTACCCGATATTTTGCATGAACCTATTTTAGTGTCTACTCCGGTGGGTTAGTCAGTTGTAGCAAAAAGAGTCCACCGAAATTGTCCTATCTCTATGCCCCATAGAGTTTCTCATGTAGATCTAGTTGAACTAGACATGTATGATTTTGATGTCATTTTGGGTATAGACTGGTTGCATGCTTGCTTCACTTCTATTGATTGTAGGACTAGAATTGTGATGTTTAGTTTCCCAGATGAACCCGTTTTTGAGTGGAAGGGTGGGAATTCTCTTCCTAGAGGTCGATTCATATCATGTCTAAAAGCGAGTAAGATGATCTCAAAGGGGTGTCTTTATCATATTGTGAGAGTCCAAGAAGTTGATTCCGAAATTCCTCCTATTGAGTCGGTCCCCGTGGTGAGTGAATTTATGGAGGTCTTTCCTGATGACCTTCCCGGCATTCCTCCCGAATGGGAAATCAATTTCGGTATTGATTTGCTACCGGAAACAAACCCTATCTCTATTCCTCCTTATAGAATGGCTCCGGCCGAACTAAAGGAGTTGAAGGCACAACTTAAAGATTTGCTAGACAAGGGCTTTATAAGGCCTAGCATTTCTCCGTGGGGTGCTCCGGTCTTGTTTGTGAAAAAGAAGGATGGGTCCTTGAGAATGTGTATTGACTACCGTCAACTCAACAAGGTTACTGTCAAGAACAAATATCCCCTTCCTCGGATTGATGATTTATTTGATCAACTCCAAGGGGCGAGTTACTTCTCCAAAATTGACTTGAGGTCAGGGTATCACCAGCTTAGGGTGAGGAATGAAGATATTTCAAAGATGGATTTTCGGACTCTGTACGGGAATTATGAGTTCGTGGGTATGTCCTTCGGTCTCACAAATGCTCCTGCGGCATTTATGGACCTAATGAATAGAGTGTTTCGAAGTTACCTTGATGCATTCGTTATTGTATTTATCGATGATATCTTGGTGTATTCGAAGAATGAGGTTGATCACATGGGTCATCTAAGGGTGGTATTGCAAACCCTTAAAGAGTATAAATTGTTCGCCAAGTATAGCAAGTGTGAGTTTTGGTTGAGGTCGGTCGCGTTTCTTAGACACATCATCTCTAGTGAGGGAGTTGAGGTTGACCCAAGGAAAACTTGTCACGCCTCAAAACCCATTAAGACGGATAGGCACCCGATGCCCTAAAGGCCCGAGAGAACCAACCTACAACCTGTTCTTACTGAGCATATACTATAACAATTGAGACAAGTTAACTTTGGATGCAGCAATACAAACCAACGTAAGTAGATCAAAAAGTTATATACAAGACTTCGCCGTTTAGGCCACAACTCCTTAAGACACAACTGAACCATGTACATACGTCTACAAAGCCTCTAAAAGATAGAAGACTAGAGTAGGTCGGGACAGACCCTGCCTTACCCTTAACTACGATACAATACCAAACGAATTTACCAAGGACTTAATAAAGCTCCGAATCAACTTGGAGCTCACCAAAAGTAGCAGAATTTCGAGTGCTTCTACTGAGGAGGTCTACTAGCTGGAGTACCTGAGCCTGCAGCATAAAATGCAGCGTCCCCAATACGGGACGTCAGTACGAAAAATGTACTGAATATGTAAGGCAAAAAGTATATGTAATACAAGGCACAAATGAAATCAAGTAGCAACATATGAGTGCATAGATTACCTTTGCTTACTCTTGTGGAATCAAGTAAGCTAGATTCTTTTCTTTACCTTCTTTGTATGTTATAATCTTTGTTGGGCATGTGATACAAGTGACCAGCTGATCAGTGGTAGAAGAGGATGACCCATGCTAGGCGTATTAACCCCTGGGATGCGGTCCTCATAATTACACAACTTGGGATCGGCCCATGCTAGGCTTTTGCCCCTGAGCTGCCACCCTTCTATACCAATAGGGATCGGCCCATGCTAGGCTTTCGCCCCTAAGCTGCCACCCTTAATTAAATAGATTTCTTCACTTAGATTCTTTAATCTTTGAGATTATTGTTAATCAGTTCATAACTCTTTTGAGATGTTATTTTGGATAATCGTAACACTTTGAGATGTTGATTTGGTGGTCATAATCATCTTGGAGACATGAAATTATGAAACAGTAGTGGAATACATGAAAACAATACTTTGAGGCAGTAACAATGACATAAGGAGCTATGAAACATCAACACCTTACTTTAAGACCTTAATGGCACAATTGACTTCAATTGGCTTAGGAGAAGGATTCATTAAACTTTCTTTTGCAAATACCATTTCTATAACAGCACAAGGGGAAATTACACAAGTATAGAGTAGTGAACATATAATGAAGTAGTTCCATGTACTTAGAATGGGGAAAGAAATATTGTTAGCTATTTGGAGATAGTACGCTGCCACCATGCTTTCTTTTCTAGAAATAGAACTTATGAGAATCACTTCATTGATATTAATTGCAGGTGGCAGATTTCATGCCAAAAGGATATAGAATCGAATAGCCTGACATACTTCTATTTATGACCATACACTATCCCACGATTTCAGCCGTCCTTATGGGGTTCNACTTTTACAGAAGCTACTTCTTTATTTCTTAACTTCCTAACTTGTCGATCCAGAATAGCAATGGGTACTTCTTCATAAGTGAGATCTCCTGTAACCTGTACGTCTTCAGTAGGAGTAATACGAAATGGGTCACCTACGCATTTCCGTAGCATTGAGACATGGAACACCGGATGAACTGATGAAAGCTCTTGTGGTAGCTCTAACTCATAGGCTACTTGGCCAAATTTTCGGATAATCTTATATGGCCCTATATAGCGTGGACTCAGCTTTCCCTTTTTACCAAACCTCATTACCCCTTTCATCGGAGACACCTTCAAGAACACCCAATCCCCTATAGAAAATTCTAGTCCTCTCCTTCTAATATCTGCATATGATTTATGTCGACTTTGAGCTGTTTCTAGCCGCTGCTGTATCACTTTGACTTTTTCCATAGCTTGATGAACAAGATCTGGCCCAAATAAGCCAGTTTCACCCGTTTCGAACCAGCCAATTGGTGATCTACACTTTCGACCATATAAAGCTTCATAAGGTGCCATTTTAATGCTCGAATGATAGCTATTGTTATAAGCAAATTCAATAAGTGGTAGGTGATCATCCCAGCTACCCTTGAAATCTAATATACAAGCTCGCAGCATATCCTCAAGTGTCTGAATCGTACGTTCTGCCTGACCATCCGTTTGAGGATGAAAGGCTGTACTTAAATTCACTTGTGTTCCCAAACTCTTTTGAAATGACTTCCAAAAATTTGCTGTAAATTGAGCTCCTCTATCCGATATTATAGAGATTGGCACTCCATGTAGTCGAACTATCTCTTTAATGTACAACCTCGCATACTCTTCAGCTGTATAAGTAGTCTTCACCGGCAAGAAGTGTGCTGCTTTGGTAAGTCTATCAACTATTACCCATATGGAGTCAAACTTCCGGAATGAGCGAGGCAAACCAGTAACAAAATCCATGTTGATCATGTCCCATTTCCAAATTGGAAGTTCTATACGCTGCATGTAACCTCCGGGCTTTTGGTGTTCTACTTTTACCTGTTGACAGTTTGGACACTGAGCCACGAATTCTGCAATGTTCTTCTTCATGTTCCCCCACCACTACATTTCTTTCAAGTCATGATACATTTTAGTTGACCCCGGATGAACAGAGTACCTTGAATTATGTGCTTCCATCATGATCCTCTTTCTTAGTTCATCTATATTAGGTACACACAATCTGTTTTGACATCGAAGTACTCCGTCTTGCTTAAGCTCGAACGCCTTTGTCATACCATGTAGTACATTCTCTTTAAGTTGTAAAAGAATTGGATCAGTGTACTGCTTCTCTTTCACTTCCACTATTAATGAGGATTCTGCCGCATTTTGCACAATTACCCCTTCGTCTTGAGATTCAAGAAGGCGAACGCCCAAGTTAGCTAGTTGGGAAAGATCCTTATTCATTCCTTGTCTTTCCATAGACTTCCCATAAGTGGTTGCCATTATTTTACGGCTTAAACCATCAGCTACTACATTAGCTTTACCGGGATGATATAAGATGTCAATGTCATAATCTTTTAATAGCTCCAACCACCTTCGCTGCCTCAGATTTAAGTCTTTTTGCTTAAAAATATATTGCAAGCTTTTGTGATCAGTGTATATGTTAACATGAACTCCATACAAGTAGTGGCGCCATATCTTCAAAGCAAACACAACTGCTGCTAGCTCTAGATCATGGGTTGGATAATTTTTCTCATGTGGCCGCAGCTTCCTTGAGCCATAAGCTATAACTTTACCATGCTGCATCAATACACAACCTAAGCCCACTCCCGAAGCATCACAATACACTACATAGCCTTCTGTACCTTCTGGAAGTACCAACACAGGTGTAGAAGTTAATTTACTCTTCAGCTCTTGGAAGCTTCTTTCACACTCATTGCTCCACAGAAACTTGGTTCCTTTGTGTGTTAGCTTTGTTAAGGGTGCAGCCATGGAAGAGAATCCTTCAACAAACCTTCTGTAATAACCTGCCAATCTAAGAAAACTACGGATCTCCGTAGGCGTTGTAGGTCTTGGCCATTTTTTCACAGCTTCTATTTTCTGGTTATCAACCCTTATTCCTTCCTCGGATACGATATGACCTAGGAATGCCACAGATTTCAACCAAAACTCACATTTAGAGAACTTTGCATACAATTTACGATCACGGAGAATTTGTAAAACCTGCCGCAAGTGATTAGAATGATCCTCTTCCGATCTTGAATACACCAAAATGTCATCTATGAACACTATCACAAACACATCTAAGAATGGCTTGAACACCCTATTTATCAAATCCATAAAAGCTGCTGGTGCATTTGTTAGCCCAAATGACATGACTAAGAACTCAAAATGACCATACCATGTTCGGAAAGCTGTCTTGGGTATATCTTTGTCCTTGACCCTCACTTGGTGATAACCTGACCTCAGGTCGATCTTTGAAAAACACCTAGCACCTTGTAATTGATCAAACAAATCATCAATTCTAGGGAGGGGATATTTGTTCTTAATTGTTACCTTATTCAACTGACGGTAGTCGATACATATTCTTAATGAGCCATCCTTTTTGCGTACAAATAAAACTGGTGCTCCCCATGGTGACACACTAGGCCTTATGAATCCTTTTTGTAATAAGTCTTTTAACTGCTCTTTCAACTCTCGTAATTCTGCCGGAGCCATTCTATATGGAGGAATTGAGATAGGTTGAGTATCTGAAAGCACATCAATACCAAACTCAACTTCTCGTTCTGGAGGCAAACCTGGAAGATCTTCAGGAAACACATCTGGAAATTCATTTACCACCGGAATGGATTGAAGGTTTGGTGGCTCTACATCTACATTTTTCACTCTAACCAGATGGCATATGTATCCTTTGGAAATCATCTTCTTTGCCTTAAGACAAGAAATAAATTTACCTCTTGGCATCCCAATATTACCTTTCCATTCGAGGACTACCTCTTTTGGAAACTGGAAATGCACTATCTTAGTTCGGCAATCTACTGTGGCATAACAAGAAGCTAACCAATCCATACCCATTATAACATCAAAATCTACCATGTCTAGCTCAACAAGGTCAGCCAATGTATCGCGATCACAAACAGTTACAATGCAATTATGATAAACTCTCCTAGCTAAAATAGATTCACCAATCGGTGTAGACACTTCAAATGGCTTCACTAATAATTCTGGTGTTCTTTTGAACTTTCCAGCAATCAATGGTGTAACATATGATAGTGTAGACCCCGGATCGATTAATACATATACAATATGTGAAAAGATGGACAATGTACCTGTAACCACATCCGGCGAGGCTTCTAAATTTTGTCGATCCCCTAGTGCATATGTGCGATTCTGACCTCCACTAGAACTAGCTGCTCCCCTAGCTCCTCTACCACGACCTGTAGGCATATGTAGTCCTCTACCTAAAGAAGGGGTTGATGAGGTCGACGCAACAACTGATCTAGTTGGTTGAACAATGCCACCCACTCCCCTATGAGGGCAGTTTCTCATCATATGCCCTGGTGTGCCACACCAAAAACAAACATCCATCCCAAACCTGCATGCACCTAGATGATTCCTCCCACACTGTTTACAAGGCTGTCGTGGAGGCCTTGATTGGCTCGTACTTCCTTGCTCTTGATGACTGCCTTGGCTTTCACTTCTTTGCCCAAACTGATTGCCTCTAAAACCCTTGGAACCGTGGTGGAGCACTAGCTGTAGAGTAGAAAGATGATGGCCTAGGTGGTATGTTAGAGAACCGAGGCCTAAACTCACCTTGGGATGGTGTAAACTGCCCCATTGATCTGGCCCTCTTAGAATGCCCTGTTTCCAACTCTTGTGTTCTTCTTCTTTGCCTTTGATCCTCCAATTTTTGTGCAAAAGCCTGCATCCTTGCTATATCCATATCTCTATTTAATGAAGCAATTGTACAGTCTCTAACCAGATATGAATCTAATCTGTCCACAAAACGATGAACTCTATCCTCCATAGTAGCTACTACATTAGGAGCATACCTGGCCAAGGAATTAAATTTGAGACTATACTCCCTCACACTCATATTTCCTTGGTGGATATTTAAGAACTGATCCGCACGGGCCTCTCGGATCTCCAATGGCAGATAATGATCAAGGAATGCCTTATTAAACTCTTTCCACATAGCTGAAGGTGCATTTATTCCCCTAGATTGCTTCCAAGCTTCATACCACAATATAGCCACACCCTTTAATCTGTATGCAGCTAGCTCAAGTGCTTCTTTACCACTTACATGCATAATATCCAAAGTGCGTTGGATTTGATCTATAAAGTCTTGGGGATCTTCATTAGGATCTGACCCGGTAAATGATGGAGGGTCCAAGTTAAGAAAATCACGTATCCGTGTTCCAGCTGATCTAACTACACCACTAGTACCTGCAACTGGACCTTCTTGCCTTTGGCCATGACCAGCAACTATACGAGTCAATAATTGGACTGCATTCCTCAAATCTTGCTCGGTAGCATTAATAGGGGGTTCCTGAGGTTCATCTTCCCTCCTTATTTCTTCAGGAGATGGAGGCGTCGAGGAAGTCTGCGATAAAGACTCATCTTGAGCCCCACTTTGAACAGCTTGACTTGGTGGTGGTTGGCTGGTCCCTTCTTGGGCAGCCACTTCTACTCGTTTACCAGTACTTTTACTCCTTCTAGTAATCGGCATCTTTGCTATAATAAAACAATTGAGGAATTAGATATGATTCACCTACAACACAAGTTCTATCGCACGATCTAAGAAATGAAAGAAATGAGACAACTCCTATATGTCCCGTAGCCTCCTGTTTATAAATGTGGTGCACAACACATCCATAAGCAAGACTCTACACAGACACGGCTTTGTAGACTCCCTAGGATGACCTGCTCTGATACCACTTTTGTCACGCCTCAAAACCCATTAAGACGGACAGGCACCCGATGCCCTAAAGGCCCGAGAGAACCAACCTACAACCTGTTCTTACTGAGCATATACTATAACAATTGAGACAAAGTTAATTTTGGATGCAGCTATACAAACGAACGTAAGTAGGTCCAAAAGTTATATACAAAACTTGGCCGTTTAGACCACAACTCCTTAAGAGACAACTGAACCATGTACATACGTCTACAAAGCCTCTAAAAGATAGAAGACTAGAGTAGGTCGGGACAGACCCCGCCTTACCCTTAACTACTATACAATACCAAACGAATTTACCAAGGACTTAATAAAGCTCCGAATCAACTTGGAGCTCACCAAAAGTAGCAGAATTTCGAGTGGTCCTACTGAGGAGGTCTACTAGCTGGAGTACCTGAGCCTGCAGCATGAAATGCAGCGTCTCCAATACGGGACGTCAGTACAAAAAATGTACTGAATATGTAAGGCAAAAAGTATATGTAATACAAGGCACAAATGAAATCAAGTAGCAATATATGAGTGCATAGATTAGGAGAGAAGACCACCTTTGCTTACTCTTGTGGAATCAAGTAAGCTACATTCTTTTCTTTACCTTCTTTGTATGTTATATCTTTATTAGGCTTGTGATACAAGTGACCAGCTGATCAGTGGTAGAAGAGGATGACCCATGCTAGGCGTAATAACCCCTGGGATGCGGTCCTCATAATTACACAACTTGGGATCGGCCCATGCTAGACTTTCGCCCCTGAGCTGCCACCCTTCTATACCAATAGGGATCGGCCCATGCTAGGCTTTCGCCCCTGAGCTGCCACCTAAGACTATCCTAAGACTCACTTAAGTCACACAAATAGAGACCGCACATACACCCTCTCAAAGCATGCCTAAACGATCCTTATTAAGACTACTTAGAATGAGACACATACACACTTACAATACATCAAACACATCAACATGAGATTCTCCTACCAAAGGTGATTCCAAGGTTCACATGAGTGAGTGTGGAGCCACCGCCTATACAATCCCTTTCACACACACGTAAGGGATCCTATAGATTACCTAAGATAGAATCATTCTCACTAATACATTAGCACACATAGAATATGATATTCTCCTTTCAAAGGTTATCCAAAGACCTACTAAAGTAACTCAAGAAGATAATGTCCATAATTGACCTCTTCATGATTACCTAAGTAGTCCTTAAGACTTACCTAAGTTTGGATCAGGTCTACATAACCAATAAATTTCCTTAACTAGAATCATTACTAATACTTATGTAAATAAGAGATGAAGTGACCATTTCCTTGCCCCCTTCATACCTTAACTAGACAACCCTTAACTACTCTAGATAAGTACTTATTCATTTAACGTTCTGTCTTAACTGAAGTCATTACATTCCTTAGTTCATTTAAGAGACATTCATCACATAAGGACATTCAAGTAATGGTCTTGGGTAAGACCTAGGAACTCTCACTAACATCTTCAAAGCCTATTGTGCAATGTCTAGATAGCATCCCATACCACCACCTAAACTTCATAGAACTTCTCTAATGCTAATAAGTATTCCACATGATGATAATAGGCAATAACCGACATAGACCATGGTAGCAAAGCATGGAATCCGGAGTTCTATCCTACTCCGATGAGGTTGTTCTACTTGCCAATGGTAGAACTTGGACACATGCCAAACGAATTTACCAAGGACTTAATAAAGCTCCGAATCAACTTGGAGCTCACCAAAAGTAGCAGAATTTCGAGTGCTTCTACTGAGGAGGTCTACTAGCTGGAGTACCTGAGCCTGCAGCATGAAATGCAGCGTCCCCAATACGGGACGTCAGTACGAAAAATGTACTGAATATGTAAGGGAAAAGTATATGTAATACAAGGCACAAATGAAATCAAGTAGCAACATATGAGTGCATAGATTAGGAGAGAAGACTACCTTTGCTTACTCTTGTGGAATCAAGTAAGCTAGATTCTTTTCTTTACCTTCTTTGTATGTTATAATCTTTGTTGGGCATGTGATACAAGTGACCAGCTGATCAGTGGTAGAAGAGGATGACCCATGCTAGGCATATTAACCCCTGGGATGCGGTCCTCATAATTACACAACTTGGGATCGGCCCATGCTAGGCTTTCGCCCCTGAGCTGCCACCCTTCTATACCAATAGGGATCGGCCCATGCTAGGCTTTCGCCCGGAGCTGCCACCCTTAATTAAATAAGATTTCTTCACTTAGATTCTTTAATCTTGAATTATTTTAATCAGTTTCATAACTCTTTTGAGATGTTATTTTGGATAATCGTAACATTTGAGATGTTGATTTGGTGGTCATAATCATCTTGGAGACATGAAATTACGAAACAGTAGTGGAATACATGAAAACAATACTTTGAGGCAGTAACAATAACATAAGGAGCTATGAAACATCAACACCTTACTTTAAGACCTTAATGGCACAATTGACTTCAATTGGCTTAGGAGAAGGATTCATTAAACTTTCTTTTGCAAATACCATTTCTATAACAGCACAAGGGGAAATTACACAAGTATAGAGTAGTGAACATATAATGAAGTAGTTCCATGTACTTAGAATGGGGAAAGAAATATTGTTAGCTATTTGGAGATAGTACGCTGCCACCATGCTTTCTTTTCTAGAAATAGAACTTATGAGAATCACTTCATTGATATTAATTGCAGGTGGCAGATTTCATGCCAAAAGGATATAGAATCGAATAGCCTTACATACCTTATATTTATGACCAATACCACTATCACGATTCAGCCTTCCTTATTGGGTGCTAATCTACAACATAAGTCATGATTAAGCTAACATCAGCAGCTAATCACAATAAGGTTCTCCAAAATAGTAGCTAAAAATATTTGATGGAAATCAGGCCCATACAACCCTTACATAAATGGTGAACCACCACACCCTTCCTCTACACATTAATACAACTTCAAACATCATTTCCAGAAATACCCAAACAGCCCTCAACAACAATATTCATAAGGCAGCCACTAACAATCTCAAATCTTTCAGCATAATAGGAGAATATTGACTCAAAGATTTATCATCATCCATGAATTCTTGATAAATATATACAAAATTCTCCAATCCAAACATGATCAAAGAGAGGAAAACAAATGGGTTGAAAGTCTTACCTTTAATTCTGGAAATTTATCCTCTAAACTTGTACTTCAAGAATTCAAACTCTCATTCAAACTTCTTACTGAAAATGAGACGCAGCTCAAGAATCCCTAAGGTGTTTTAGGGCTGCTTATTGAAGCCAAGAGAGACCAAGAAAGAAACTAAGAAAATCTGAAATTTTTGCAAGTTCAAAATGGAGAATAAGACTTGATCCTTATCCTTTGAAAAAGGAGGTGTTATGGCCGACACTCTTGACCAATTTTGGTCCATATAATGTCAAGTAGGTGCCCCACCTGCTTGTCCTTTTAACTTGGGCCCTTTTGGACTTAATATTATTGGACCTTGGCTGTCCATTTTTCCATTGTTCTTTTAATCAGCTTGGGACAGATTAGTGCAAGTAGGTGGTACACACTTGGCCCAATAACATGGTAAAACAAATCTTAGGAGGTCATGTACTTACTTAGTTTCACTTGGGCTTTATCCATAATGGCCAATTGGCAGATTTGGCTGTTGGGCCTTCTTTCATTCACATTTTCTTTAATAGGTTTGGGCTTCAAATGAGCCCCTAAATATAAGCCTAAATCTGGTCAATCAAACTTGGGCCCTTTAACTATAATATAGATCAAGTAGGTGATGCAACTGCTAGCTCAATTACCACCTTACTATAATTACTTAAATACTTTCCATCGGAGTTAACTTGCAATACATATGCTAAAACGTGCAAGGCATTACATCACCTTCCAAGCTAGTTTAAACCAACACTAATCATGTAAGAAACATGATCCCTCACCTACACTATAAGTATATGTCAAGTATAACATGAATAGAACTACCACATACAAAAATACAGGCCGTTACAGATTATGACCATGGGTAACTAAACTCCATAACTATGGTTGTGGGAACCATGGGTAAATAACAAGGTAAAATCTAGCTAAAATAACAAGTCTTGAATAGTGTCTTGCCTGTATTGATAATTCTTTCGTTTAGAAATCTTTTTATCGGATGACCAACGTTAGAACTCGCCTTAATGCTACTTGCCGAAATAAGGAGGTATATAATAGGAAAAGAATTATCAACGTAGATTTAGTGTATGCTATCTAATAGGCTAGTGTTGGTTGGTACGTAGTAACAACTTCGTCAAATATCGATTACGATGCTTAATATGAGGTAAAGATAAGGTTTAGTAAATCAACACACGTAGCCGGACCAAGGTGCGGAGTGATATTCTCTAGATGCCGGACCAAGGATTTAGAGATACCTAACTTATTACTTTGCATGCAAGATCTTAGGAAAGAATTGTTATAGTTAGAATTACCGAGTTAGGAGCCTTGTGGAAAACATAAGCCCTAGTTAATCTCATCACTTGATTAAACTTCAATACTTAAATCTGTTAGTTTATTACTTTAACTTAGTTAATTGTTTTTATTAATTAAAACCCCCCTTTTTAGTTATTTGTTTTCTCGGAAAATAGTTGACTAAATAGTAGTAATCATAGAATAAAGTTAAGTCTGAACCATTTTCCTCGTGGGATCGACCCTAACCTCATTAGTTGGGTTCTCTACTTGATACGATCGTTTTTACTTCTTATTTGAGAAGTAAGTTTGAGCGTATCAAATTTTGGCGCCGCTGCCGGGGAAAGTGGCTTTGAGATTAACTTAAAACTTCTTACTAAAGATTAGTCATTATTTTCCTAATTTTACTTTATTTGTTATTTTTGTTTCTTGCAGAAATAACTTCCTTGTATGCCAAATACGCGAAGAGAAAGAGAACCTTTGTTTCCCTACGACCACGAATTAGAGCGTACATTACGAAATATGAATCAAAATTTGGGTATTAATGATGATGATCCCAACCAGAACATCCCTTCTCCAGTTGATGCTCATGCTCGATTATTACCCGAAAATCGTGGTCGATTAAGTCTGAACCATTTTCCTCGTGGGATCGACCCTAACCTCATTAGTTGGGTTCTCTACTTGATTCGACCGTTTTTACTTCTTATTTGAGAAGTAAGTTTGAGCGTATCAGTAACGTGCTAAGAACACATCCCTCAATTGATTCGAAGTGTAGATTGAGTTATAGGGGAGTTCTGTAAACCATATAGCAGCCTCTCCCATTAGTGAGAGAGGAAACACTCTCAACCCAATTATGTCCATATTCAAATCAGGCCTCCCTACAGAACTTTTACACACCGACCTCACTTTGGCGATGTGAGCATTTGGATCCTCAGAAGGTAGCCCCGAAAACAAACCTCTAGCGGTGAGATTTTGCATCAGACTACTAGTTACAACGAAGGTATGGCCATGTGGTAGGGGAGGTAAGACAAGTGGCCCGTCATAGTCGGTAATGTTATCATATCCCTGATAATACTCTTGAGGGTGTGGAGCGGGAGGTTGCCTCCGTATTTCTTCTTCCCCACGATTTTTAGGTAATAACTGACCATGAGCATCAACCGGAGGTGGAATGTCTGGGTTATGATCATCATCGCGAATACCCAAATTTCAATTCATATTTTGTAATGTACGCTCTAATTCGTGGTCGTAGGGAAACAAAGGTTCTCTTCCTCTTCGCGTATTTGGCATACAAGGAAGTTAGTTCTGCAAGAAACAAAAACAACAAATAGAGTAAAATTAGGAAAATATTGACTAAACTTCGGTATTAAGCTTAAAATTAATCTAAAAGCCACTTTCCCCGGCGGCGGCGCCAAAATTTGATACGCTAAAATTTACTTCTCGAAAAGAAGTATAAGCGGTCATATCAAGTAAAGAACCCAACTATGAGGTTGAGGTCGATCCCACGAGGAAAATGATTTAGACTTAACTTTAACCTACTATTACTTTTATTTAGTCAAATCCTTTCCTAAAAAAAATAACAAAAAGGTGGTTTTGAATAACAAATGTAATTAGCTAATTCTACGTAAACAAGTGACAAGTTCAAAGATTTGATTTTTATCAAGTAATGAAAGTAACTAGGGCTTAAGTGTTCCCCATAGGCTCATAACTCGGTAATTCTAGCTATAACAATTCTTTCCTAATATCTTGCATGCAAAGTGGTAAGTTATGTATCCCTAAATCCTTGGTCCAGCAACTAGGAAATTTCACTCCGCACCTTGGTCCGGCTACGTGTGTATGCTTTACTAAACCTTACCTTTACCTCATATTAAGCCTCATAATCGATATTTGGCTTAGTTATTACTTCGCACCAACCAACACTAGCTTATTAGATAGTATATACTAAATCTACGTTGATAATTCTTTTCTTATTATCAACCTCCTTGGTCCGGCAAGTAGCAATAAGGCGAGTTCTAACATTGGCCACCGTTAAAAAGACTTCTACACGAAAGAATTATAAATACATGCAAGACATTATTCGAGAATTGTTATTTTAGTTAGATTTTACCTTGTTATTTACCCATGGTTCCCACAACCCTAGTTATGGAGTTTAGTTACCCATGTTAATAATCACACAATTCATATTAATTAGATAAGAATTCATGCACATACTTTGATGAGATTGAAGATAATCTAGAAAATTACTTGAATTAATCAAAAACTTGCCACAAACGAATCCGAAAAATAAAGTAATTTCCAAAATCCCAAAATTCAATACTTAGAAAAATAATACTAAAAAATATCCAAGAGTCTAACCCAAAAAACGAGGTGTTTCCAAATATTTATAATACTAGAATCCTAACAAAAAAGGGAAATCTATTTATGGAAAATCTATCAAAAAACGCGTCTGAATCGACGACTGGAGCGACGGGCCATCGAGGTCACGACGGACCGTCGAGGCCCTCTGTCGTGCCATACTTAACATCTTTTTCTGCTGCTTTCTTCACCCAATTTCTGTTACCATCGACGAACATGCAGGACGGTCCGTCTTGGCTGTGACGGTCCGTCGATGGCTTCCGTTCCTCCATACTTAGAATTTTTTTAAGATGGCTACTGGGTTACTTTCTGTTAACCTTGACGGATGTATAGGACGGTCCGTCGAGAGCCTCCGTAGCCCCACACTTAGTTAGAATTCCCCAAATTCCTTTTGCAGCTTTTCCCACCTACGACGGTGGCCACCTACGTGCCGTCGAGGTCACGACGGACCGTCGATGGCTCCGTAGGTCGTCACTTTTGCAATTTTCAGCACAATACTCCCACGTTCTCTTTTTGGACAGATTTCCTACAAATAAAGAGAAAACTACATTAAAACCAATGCAAAAAGGCTTTAGACACACACTAAACTTAAGGAAAAAGCATTGAAAGTACCGTGTAACCACGGTACATCAATGTCTCAACAAAAGTATAAATTATTACCCCTCATTATTTTATAGTAAGTTGTTAATTCTCAACATTTTTTTATTTACCTTGTTGATAAAATGTCACAAAAAGCTTCATCTGTAGCAACAACATAATAGTTTGATGGTGCTGCTTCCTCTTCAAAAATCGAACGATATTCTTCGCGATGCGAAGGATGTGAGAAACAACATGATTATTTATTAGTTTTGTTAAAGAACTCACTAATACTTTTTAAGGAAATGAACATATTGATGTCCATACATCCAAGAAGTATTCACAGCCTTTGAAGTGCAGGAGGTTGAAAAAATCATTTTTTCGATCACTATCTATAATTAGTAAAAGAAAAAAAATGACTACAGCTCCAAGTATCTTTATCAACCACAAAAGGCAATGAGAAAGAGAAAGAGAAGAAAGTCATCACTTGTGATGTGAAGTAACAATATTCATTTGAAGGATTTAATATTGTCCGGAGGATCCAACTGAACTATTCTCATCCTTCTCATAATGGATAAATGAGGGTCTTTACAAGCATCATGCAAAAAAGTTTTACAAGTATCATGCAAAAATTTTTTACAAGAATTATGCAAAAAAGTTAAGTCATTCATCTATTATTAATATTTAAGGATGTCAACTACATAATTATTTTTAATGTTCACACAATTATTGAAGAGAAAAGGATGATCACTACTTAGTCAATTGTTCTATACTTAGATTCAAACAACTTGATTTTGCTGTTGCATTTTTTAAGAAGCAAGATTGGTTCTACCTAATGTCTCAACCCAATAGGTTTTGGACCGATGAGGCAAATCCATGCCCAAAAATGTTTTGATTAAGTCATACTCATACATACAAATAATTGATACAAAAATATACTTGTTGATGCATCTGGGTAGCATGTGATGCCATTTTGTATTATTTATGGATGAAGTTCAAGAAATAGAGTTGTTCTAAATATCGATATACCACTACTGATTTTTTTTTCAAAACATACATTGGCAATGCTACCGTTGTTCCTTAAAATGAGGATACAATCAACAACATTATTACAGGATTTAATATATCCTCTAGGCTACCTTGGCGTCTCACAGATAAGGTTTATGTCCCAGTAAATTGTAATGCGCGATCCTGGCTATCTTTGTATTGAAGGAACAGTGCCTAAAGAAATATGATTCGATGTCCTCATCTAGGACTAACAAAAATTGTCCTTCGAGATTCAAAAGTTGTCTATAATAATGTGAAAGTACCTTGAATCCAAAGATTTTTTTGAGAAAAGAGACCGAGCAGATTGGTTAGTTCTTGAATCTTTCTAGGGTAGGAACAAATCTCACCCATTCAAAGTCAAACATTTTACTCGTATTTTCCGACAAACAAGCAATAGTCTGTACGTATCACATTATTTTTTTTCTTACCCCTGTCGAAGTGTAATGTTTTTAGTTGTTAGTTGATTATATTTTTCAAATTGATGGTATTCCATGCAGATATTGTGGACTTTTTACTTCTGCGTATACTGTGTTTTTGAATGATGGACTACAAATACCATCTTATGGAATTATTTCTCTATACCTTCACATGAGATATGCTTCACTCTATATGAAATTGTGGGATTTTAAAGTGTCTAAGTGGCTATGTTAGTAACAATAAATATCCACAGAGGCCTACACCTTCATGTCTCCATATGAAAATGTTGTGGTTGTCACCACTGATTAGATTTAGATTTGATTGTTAAGCATACCATTTTGAATTACCTTTTGGTGATAAGTTGTAAAAATGACTAGTGACGTGTTCCTTTTTGTTGATATATTAATATTTATAATTATTATTATGATAATTTTTATTTCTTTGGAAAAAATGTCAATTATTTAGGAAAAGAGGTAATGTGGTATATGTGGCAACCTATATAACCATTATTCTAAAAAAATCACTCAATAGAAAGGTGATATGTGAAAATATATATAACCTCTATTTTAAAAAAAAGCACAGATTTATCTGCATGTGCCCCAACAAAAACAATATATGTAGCAACAACACTTTGAATTTGTAAATATTGCAACATCATATTGTCAAAATTCAGAATAACTAAAAAAAGGTTGAAAACAACTATCATTTCTCTCTTTCGTCTATAAATGTCGTTTCATATTCCGAATTTAATTCATCTTGTATTTCCTTATTTCCTCCCGTCTCTCTTGTTTCTTCATTATTCTATTTCATAGATCCAGTTATTGTTGCATTATTTTCTAAAACGTAAGTATAATTTGTTGTAGTTTTCTCTTTCTCTACAATAGTTTCAGCGCGTCGTTGTTTCCCTCATTTCTAAATTATCATTGATATCTTCTTAGGTAAAATTTAATTAGGGTTTTAAAATATTTACTGGTATTAATCACTTATTTATTTGTAGGGTTGGTTTGGTGGTTTGGTTGGTCGTTATTCCTTTTGAAATATTATGCAGTTTCAAAAGGGTTCAATTTGTAGTTGGTTGGTTAGGGTTTAGTTATAATTTTGTGTTTTTTTTATTGGTTCATGTGTGCTGTTGAATTGTATTTGTAGATGTGTTGTTATTTGTGTTGTTCTATGTTTTGTTGTTTTTTGTTTGGCTGTTGTTATCTTTGTTAAGAAATATTTGATTTTGTGGTTACATATAGAAATATAATTCCTCTTGTCAAAATAAAAACTGGAGTAAATATCAAAAAGAAACATAGGAAAAAAGTTGTAAGAAGGAGAACGAAAATTCAAGTTCCACTTCCACTTCCACTCTTTAAGAAGAGCTTGAAACTGAAGCAATTTCTTCTTTTCAAGTAGAATCAAAAGTTTCTTGTTTACAAGTAGACCCAGGAGTTTCTCAAGAAAATCTTGAAATTCTTCATGAAGTTGATGTAGAGGAAGAAGCGCAACAGAAAAATAAGGATGATGACGATAAAAACAATACAAATGTAATTGATGATGGTAAAGAAAGAGCAAAAGCAAAACATAAAGTTGAGGAGGGCCAAGACAGGGAATGAGTTCAGGTAGCAGAAGAGTAATGCAAACGAGTCATATTTCCAATAGAAACAGAAGGGACAAGCTCTATCATCTGTTAGTGCACCTTCGCCTAAGAATAAAAGTGAGTACTATATTTAAAACTTTAGAGCTAAACTTGCTTATTCTCAAGGTGGCATTGCACAAGGGGGTATTAAGCCTCCTGCATGCGTCAAGTGTGGTAGGAACAATTCGGGTACTTGTGGTGAGGAATCCTCTGGGTTTTTTCAAGTGTGGTGATAATGGACCTTTCATGCGAGAGTGTCCAAAGAACAAGCATGGTTATGGTAATGGGGGCAATGGAGCCCAATCTTCTACAGTTGATCCACCGAGCAGAGATGCACCTAGAGAGGCAACTTCTGGTACTAGCGGAAGAACAAACTACTTGTATGCTATCAATAATCGACAAGAGAAAGAGGAGTCGCTAGATGTTGTCGTTGTTCTGCTCCAAATCTTTGGCTTACTGTTTAAGCTTTGCTAGATCAAGGAGTGAGTTTATATTTTGTAATTCCTTATGTTGCTATGAATTTTGATGTTATTCTTGAGCAACTTAGTGACCATTCAGTGTTTCTACACCTGTTGGTGAATCTATTATAGCAGAGAGAGTCTATCGTGATAGTCCCACTTTCATCAATCATAAGAGTACCATGGCTGATTTGATTGAGTTTAACATGGTAGATTTCAATGTAGTTTTTTGCATGATTTTGCTTCACACCTGTTATGCCTCAGTTGATTGTAGGACTCGAGTTTTCAAGTTTTTTTTCCAAATGAGTCAGTCTTAAAGTTGAAAAAAAGGTCAACAATGCCTAAAGGTTGTTTCATTTCGTACCTTAACGCAAGGAAGTTAGTTTCTAAGTGGTGTGTCTATCATTTAGTCCAAGTTAATGTCTCTAGTGTTTAGATACCTCCTATTCAGTCACTTTCAGTAGTAAAAGAGTTTCTATAAGTCTTTCCAGATGATGTTCTTTGAGTCCCTCCTGAGGAAGAGATAGACTTTCGTATAGATTTTCTCCCAAATACACGTCCTCTTTCTATTCCGTCATACATAATGGCTCCAACAGAGTTGAAAGAACTTAAGGAGCAGTTGAAAGACCTCCAAGACAAAGGTTTTATTCGACCAAGTTTCAAATCTTGGGGCGCTCAAGTCCTATATCTGAGGAAGAATGATGGTTCCTTTAGGATGTGTATAGACTACCGTCAATTGAACAAGGTTACCATCCAAAACACATATCCACTTCCGAGAATTGATGATCTTTTCGATCAGCTTTTGGGTGCCACCTGTTTTTCGAAAATAGACCTCAGGTCTTGCTACCATCAGTTAAGATTGAGAAAATATGATACTCAAAAGACAACTTTTACAACCCGATATGGGTATTATGAGTTTTTTGTCATGTCCATTGGTTTGACAAATGTGCCATCAACATTCATGGTCCTTATGAATAGAGTCTTCAAACCTTATTTAGATATGTTTATTATCGTCTTCATTGATGACATTCTAATCTATTCAATGAATGAAGAAGATCATGCTAGTCATCTCAAAATAATTGTCCAGACTTTGAAAGATAGAGTTATATGCCAAGTTACCTAAATGTGAGTTTTGGCTTGAGTCTTAGGCATTCTTAGGCCACATTGTTTCTAGAAAGAGAACTAAAGTTGATACTCAAAAAATTAAGGCAGTGTAGAATTGGCCTAGACCTAAATCTTCAACTGATATTAGGAGTTTCTTGGGTTTACCTGGATATTATAGAAGGTTCCTAGAAGGGTTCTCATATATTTCGTCCCCTTTGACTGAGTTAACTTAAAAGACAGTAAAGTTTCAATGGTCTAAAGCTTTTTACAAAAGCTTTTAGGAAATGAAAAAGAGGTTGATTACTGCCTTGTTTTGACTTTACCAGAAGGTACTCAAGGTTTTGTGGTGTATTGCGATGCATCTTAAGCCAGCTTAGGTTTTGTATGAATGCTGAATGGAAAAGTTATATCTTATGCGTCCAGACAGTTGAAAGTTCATGAGAAAAACTACCCAACCCATGATCTAGAATTTAATGTCATAGTTTTTTCTTTGAAAATATGGCGCCATTATATTTATGGTGTGCATGTGGATGTGTTCATTAATCACAAAAGCCTATAATATCTGTTCACTTAGAAATAGCTTAATCTCTAACAAATGAGGTGGTTCGAATTGCTCAATCATTATGACATGAATATTCTTTACCGCCAAAGTAAGGCTAATGTTGTTTTTGATGCATTATGGAGGCTATCTATGGATAGTAACACCTATGTTAAGGAAGAAAAGAAAGAGCTAGCGAAAGATGTGCATAGACTTACACGCTTAGGAGTAAGACTAATTGTTTCCACATAAAGAGGAATAGTGGTGATGAATGGGGATGAGTCATCTTTAGTTTCAAAATTAAAAGACAAGAAAAACCAAGATCCCATTTTGTTTGAATTGAAGGAAAATGTTTATAAGCAAAAAGTATTAGCTTTTGAACAATGGGGAGATGGTGTCTTGAGATACCAAGGCAGATTTTGTGTACCAATGGTTGATGGACTCAAACAAAGAATCATGGAGGAATCTCATAGCTCCAAATATTCCATTCATTCGAGTTCCACAAAGATGTATAGCGATTTCAGTGAAGTCTATTGGTGGAATGGCATGAAAAAGGGCATTGAAGATTTTTGTTTCTATGTGCCCAAATTGCCAACAAGTTAAGGTAGAGCACCAAAGGACTAGTGGTTTGGCTCAAGAAATAGATCTTCAAGAATGGAAGTGGCATATGATTAATATTGATTTCATCACAGGATTGCCAAGGTCTCGCAGATACAATGATTCTATTTGGGTGATTGCTGATAAAATGAAAAAAATTACCTATATTCTGCGGGTAAAGAATACTCATTTGGCAGAAGATTATGCAACATTACGTATTCAGGAGGAGGTAAAACTTCACGGAGTCCTAGTATCCATTATTTCATATAGAGGTTCATAATTCACTAGATAATTCTAAAAATATTTTCAGAAAGGTTAGGGTTCAAAGGTAAACTTAAGTACTACCTTTCATCCTCAAACCGATGCCAGAGTGCACTATTGAGACCTTGGAAGATATGTTGAAGGCGTGGGTGATCAATTTCAAAGAGAATTTGGATGATCACCTACCTCTCATCAAATTTTCTTACAATAATAGTTAACACTCTAGCATCCATATGGCTCTATATGAAGCTCTTTATGGGAGAATATGCAGATCTCATAGGATGGTTTGAAGTTTGTGAAGCAGGGGTTATAGGACAAGATTTAGGTCATGAAGTTATAGAGAAGGTGAAAGTGATTCTGGAGAGGTTGAAAACGGTGCAGAGTCGTCAGAAATCCTACACTGATATTAGGAGAAGGGAGTTAGCGTTTGAAGTAGATGATTAGGTTTATTTTAAATTCTCATCTATGAAGGGTGTAATGAGGTTTGGTAAGAAGGGGAAGCTTAGTCCCCGGTACATGGGACCTTATGGAATATCGAGAGGATTGATAATATATCGTATGAGTTGGAGTTACCACAAGAGTTAGCAGCGGTTCATCAAATATTTCACACCTCTATATTGAAGAAAGGTATGACCGATCCTTCATTGATCATGCCAACTGAAAATATAGAGATCAAGGATATCCTATCTTATGAGGAGATTCCTGTTCATACTCTAGATCGCCAAGTTCTCAAACTGAGAACAAAAGAGGTAGCATCATTCAAAGTCATTTGAAGGAACCAATTTGTTGAGAAATATACTTGGGAAGTTGAGGAGGATTTTAAGAAGATATATCCACATCTCTATGAATTCGGATAAAGTGTAGACCAAGGTATTAATTCTCCTCTTAGTATTCTTTAAATTATGAGTGAACATGTTGTATGTTTGCATTTGCTTGTTGGGTGTATAAACTTGATGTTTCCACCCTTAGCGTGGTAATAGTAATTTTATTCAAGCACGAATGTTCCCAAGGGGGAGATATTGTAACATATCACAATTTGAAATATCTAGTAAGAAGCTAAGAACTTGAAATAGTTATTTTCAGAAATAATTAAATATCTTGAAATTTACTTAAGTTAGAAAAAGTGAGATTTGGTCAACATCCAACGGCCATAGCTTCTAGCTCAAGATGAGTTAGGAGCACCTACAAATATGGTTGGAAAGAACTTGGAATGATCTTTCTTACGTTGCCAAGTTTGCGTGATTCCGAGTTTGTATGAGTAAGTTATTCCTATTGGCATTTGAGATTTTAGATTAAGGAAAGTCTAAATCAGAATTTTAGAAGGGTAATTTAGTCTTTTCCAAACCCAATTATTCTAATTCATTGTTAGGAGTTTAATTGGGGTTAAGCCAGATTTTATTCAGTTTTAGAAAAGTGAATTTCATGCTAGGGCTTGGAGAAAGGAGAAAAGAGAAGGAAGAAGAAGAACACTCAAGAAATAGTTCAAGATTCGTCGAGATTTACTTGAGGATTTCGTCAAGGGTGTTCCCTACAAATGTATGCGAGCTGAAATAGTGTTGGGTTAGTTCACGCACGAGCCTATCATGATTCAAATTCAGCGAAGTAATTAGATTTGCAAGTAAATCCTTAAATTTTTTGATAAATTTCATTTTAATTCTTGTGGGTTGAGTTGATTAGAGTTCTTTAAGATTGATTCACGTTTTAAGTTGTGTTTTCTAAGTAGAAACTTATGTACTTTGACCATATAATAAATTATAAGTGTTTGGCGTAACGACCCGGATTCTGGAATATGGACCGCCACCGGCGTCGTTGACATCTCAGAGGTTGCAGACAAGCCTCTTCTTTCATTCGTCACATTCATATGGTTAATTTTAGCGGAAATTTTAAAACTTTTTGTTTATAGTTGAAGTCTACATAGACTTCATATAAACACGTATTTTAAGGAGGTTCATTGCTCATATATCAACCATCTAGTTATAGAAACATACAACTTGAAAGAAATAGAATCGCATGTCATAAGTAATACTTGCCAAAATGGCACTATTACAAGCGTCTTAATAAAATAGGAAAGAAACACTAGTGGAACATACTCCACTGGTTCAAACCTACTACTAAGGAAGAAATGTAAAGTCAGGCATCCTCAAATGCATGAGGACCTACCAAGTCCGGATGAAATCTCTGAGTCCGAACAGCTGGAAAAGTACATTCAACGTCCACCTGAGCCTGCACCTAAAAATAGTAATATTGTATGGAATTAGTACACACTTGTACTAAGTATGGGTATATTCAACAAGACATAACGGGAATGCATGAACAAGAATGGCTCTTCCTAGTCAACATGCTTTCTTAGGAGGTCAAGTCTCTGGACTTGCCTAATTTGTAATAGGAAGGTCATACCATGAATATGTCACACATCATACACACAAAGGTTCACATAACATACATTTCATGTTTAACATATTATACATTTCATATCCACGAGACCTTGGAATCATGGACGAAGCATTAAGATATCTTAAGTGAAAGCCCAACATATGGGACCTCAACCCGAGGGCCTTCTTTAGCAAACATAGAGTCTTCCTTATTCGTTCATTCGTACTTCACATTATTCATTTCATTAATTTGTAGGCTGATGTAAACACCAACTATACCTAGCATGAAGTTTAAGACTCTCATCGGGATCATGAAGTGTAATGACCAAGAATGACCTAATGTCATTACTTGAATCTGGTTTCACCTCCTAATTGTCTTGCACAAACACATTCGGTATCGTTCATTTCATTATCTTTCATAATATAAGGAACTTCAACCTTAACCAACATAGATCATGTGAGCATCATGAAATCCGGTGTCTCCCCCACACCGAAAAGAGGTGGAGTCAGTGGCCAAAGTGTGTCACGCCTCAAAACCCATTAAGACGGACAGGCACCCGATGCCCTAAAGGCCCGAGAGAACCAACCTACAACCTGTTCTTACTGAGCATATACTATAACAATTGAGACAAGTTAACTTTGGATGCAGCGATACAAACCAACGTAAGTAGATTCAAAAGTTATATACAAGACTTGGCTGTTTAGGCCACAACTCCTTAATACACAACTGAACCATGTACATACATCTACAAAGCCTCTAAAAGATAGAAGACTAGAGTAGGTCGGGACAGACCCCGCCTTACCCTTAACTACGATACAATACCAAACGAATTTACCAAGGACTTAATAAAGCTCCGAATCAACTTGGAGCTCACCAAAAGTAGCAGAATTTCGAGTGCTCCTACTGAGGAGGTCTACTAGCTGGAGTACCTGAGCCTGCAGCATGAAATGCAGCGTCCCCAATACGGGACGTCAGTACGAAAAATGTACTGAATATGTAAGGCAAAAAGTATATGTAATACAAGGCACAAATGAAATCAAGTAGCAACATATGAGTGCATAGATTAGGAGAGAAGACCACCTTTGCTTACTCTTGTGGAATCAAGTAAGATACATTCTTTTCTTTACCTTCTTTGTATGTTATAATATTTGTTGGGCATGTGATACAAGTGACCAGCTGATCAGTGGTAGAAGAGGATGACCCATGCTAGGCGTATTAACCCCTGGGATGCGGTCCTCATAATTACACAACTTGGGATCGGCCCATGCTAGGCTTTCGCCCCTGAGCTGCCACCCGTCTATACCAATAGGGATCGGCCCATGCTAGGCTTTCGCCCCTGAGCTGCCACCCTTAATTATATAGATTTCTTCACTTAGATTCTTTAATCTTTGAGATTATTGTTAATCAGTTCATAACTCTTTTGAGATGTTATTTTGGATAATCGTAACACGTTGAGATGTTGATTTGGTGGTCATAATCATCTTGGAGACATGAAATTACGGAACAGTAGTGGAATACATGAAAACAATACTTTGAGGCAGTAAAAATGACATAAGGAGCTATGAAACATCAACACCTTACTTTAAGACCTTAATGGCACAATTGACTTCAATTGGCTTAGGAGAAGGATTCATCAAACTTTCTTTTGCAAATACCATTTCTATAACAGCACAAGGGGAAATTTACACAAGTATAGAGTAGTGAACATATAATGAAGTAGTTCCATGTACTTAGAATGGGGAAAGAAATATTGTTAGCTATTTGGATATAGTACGCTGCCACCATGCTTCCTTTTCTAGAAATAGAACTTATGAGAATCACTTCATTGATATTAATTGCAGGTGGCAGATTTCATGCCAAAAGGATATAGAATCGAATAGCCTTACATACCTTATATTTATGACCAATACCACTATCACGATTCAGCCTTCCTTAATGGGTGCTAATCTACAACATAAGTAATGATTAAGCTAACATCAGCAGCTAATCACAATAAGGTTCTCCAAAACAGTAGCTAAAAATATTTGATGGAAATCAGGCCCATACAACCCTTACATAAATGGTGAACCACCACACCCTTCCTCTACACATTAATACAACTTCAAACATCATTTCCAGAGATAGCCAAACAGCCCTCAACAACAATATTCATAAGGCAGCCACTAATAATCCCAAATCTTTCAGCATAATAGGAGAATATTGACTCAAAGATTTATCATCATCCATGAATTCTTGATAAATATATACAAAATTCTCCAATCCAAACATGATCAAAGAGAGGAAAACAAATGGGTTGAAGTCTTACCTTGATTCTGGAAATTTATCCTCTAAACTTGAACTTCAAGAATTCAAACTCTCCTTCAAACTTCTTACTTGAAAATGAGACAGCACTCAAGAATCCCTAAGGTATTTTAGGGCTGCTTATTGAAGCCAAGAGAGACCAAGAAAGAAACTTAAGAAAATCTGAAATTTTGCAAGTTCAAAATGGAGAATAAGACTTGATCCTTATCCTTTGAAAAAAGGAGGTGTTATGGCCGACACTCTTGACCAATTTTGGTCCATATAATGTCAAGTAGGTGCCCCACCTGCTTGTCCTTTTAACTTGGGCCCTTTTGGACTTAATATTATTGGACCTTGGCTGTCCATTTTTCCTTTGTTCTTTTAATCAACTTGGGACAGATTAGTGCAAGTAGGTGGTACACACTTGGCCCAATAACATGGTAAAACAAATCTTAGGAGGTCATGTACTTACTTAGTTTCACTTGGGCTTTATCCATAATGGCCAATTGGCAGATTTGGCTGTTGGGCCTTCTTTCATTCACATTTTCTTTAATAGGTTTGGGCTTCAAATGAGCCCCTAAATATAAGCCTAAATCTGGTCAATCAAACTTGGGCCCTTTAACTATAATATAGATCAAGTAGGTGATGCAACTGCTAGCTCAATTACCACCTTACTATAATTACTTAAATACTTTCCATCGGAGTTAACTTGCAATACATATGCTAAAACGTGCAAGGCATTACATCACCTTCCAAGCTAGTTTAAACCAACACTAATCATGTAAGAAACATGATCCCTCACCTACACTATAAGTATATGTCAATTATAACATGAATAGAACTACCACATACAAAAATACAGTCCGTTACAAAGCTAGGAACTCATCTTCCACATAAGACTCCTATACACATCAAGTCACAAAGAACTCTTTGTTTTAGGCTTGAATAACCACATAAGAAAAGTTAAGGATACTTAACTCCTCAACAACCATACTCCTAACCATACTCTCCCACTTAGGAGAAACCCATTCTAAGGTCAACATAACATCTACCTCAAGGAACTCTCAAGGCACCTCAAATCTTAACAATACTTTCTCACCCAAAGTCTAGCTCCTGCAACTAAAGACTCTCAAGGTTCAACCATCTAGCCATTACATCCCCATACTAAAAGGAACTCACCATTACTCTTTCACATTCCAACTCTATACCTTACTATTTTTTTTTCCAACTCCACTACCCTTCAAAAGGTAACTAAACCAATTTTAGATCATCAACACCATATTTCACACCTCACCTAACAAGCCACACCTCATCATTTCTCTCCCTCAACCCAATTTTCATAAGGTCACACTCACATGACCAACACATAGGGAAGACAAAGGAAAGACACCATAGACAAGGCTCTTAGGCACGATTAGATGAATGAATAAGTGAAACTTTTCCTAGCTCCCAATAGTCTCCTATTTGTAATGTGGCGCGCTTCACATTTCAAACAAGATTCTATTTGATGTGGGTCATGACACAACTACGACACTCTCAAACCTTATGCTCTGATACAAGGCTTGTCACATCCCAAAAGTACACCCTAGAAGTTAGGGTGCAATCTTGGATTGCGAACGGCGTATTTGACCTCTCGGAGGTCTAATACAAGCCTATCGTATCGTTCATCGCATAATAACACACAAAGAAATGCGTAAGAATTAAAAACTAAAATGCGTAAGAATAAAAAACTTTCTTTTCATAACAATATATAAGCGGAAGAATTTATTTAAAACATTAAAAACTTTACAATCTTTGAACCATCTAAACTTAGAGTATACAAGACTTGGGACTAATCCCATACAAGACATAAACATAAAGGATTAAACATTAAGACATGACTGAAAGTGTGGATATTGTCCTCGAATCGATGAGGACTCACCAATACTTCATCTTCAACTCTTAGAAACCTATCCGTCATCCATGGTACATCAAGACATCCAATTCCCTACACTTTAGTCAAAAAGGTAAAGAAGGGGTTAGCACATTAGATGTACTAAGTAAGGACGCCATGCAAAAACCATGAAAGAGGGACATTTAGTTAATAACATGCTTTTCATGAATTTCGGTTTAAATATCATAATATAATCATAAAAACAACATTATCACAATAGAAATACATAAGAAAATCATTCAAGCAATTATCATATTTTTATACACATTACAGTGACTACTTCACTGTTACAGTGAAGTCTCCTTCATTGTACAGTGAAGTTCCTTACCTTTACATTTTAACATCTTTTAGCACGAAATCTTCTCACTAAAGCTATCCTAAGATTACTTTAAGTCACACAAAGAGAGACCGCCCATACAACCTCTCTAGATGTTCCTAAACGATCCTCAAGATTACTCATAATGAGACACATACACACCTACAATACATCAACATACAAAACATAAGATCCTCCTACCTAAGGTGATTCCAAGGTTCACTTGGGTGGGTGTGGAGCGACCGCCCATACAATCCTTATCACACACGCACAAGGGATCTTATAGACTACCTAGGATAGAATTATTCTAACTTAATACGATAGTATACACCAAACATGATATTCTCCTTTCAAAGGTTATCCAAAGACCTACTCAAGTAACTCAAAAAGATAAAGTCCATGATTGACCTCTTCAAGGTTACCTAAATAGTCCTTAAGACTTACCTAAGTTAGGATCATGTCCATATAGTCAAACATATTCGCTAACTAGAATCTTTATTAAAACTCATCTAAGTAAGAAGTGAAGTGACCATTCCCTTGCCCCCTTCACACTTTAACTAGATGACCCTTAATTACTCTAGAAAGGAACTTATACAATTAACATTCTATCCTATCTTAAGTCATTACATTTCTAAGTTCAATTAAGAGACATTCATCACATAAGGATATTCACATAATGGTCTTAAAGAAGAACTAGGGACTCTCACTAACATCTTCAAAGCCTATTGTGCAATGTCTAAGTAGCATCCCATACCACCACCTATATTTCATAGAGCTTCTCTAATGCTAATAGGTATCCCATATGATGAGAATAGGCAATAACCGACATAGACCATGGTAGCAAAGCATGGAATCCAAAGTTCTATCCTACTCTGATGAGGTGCTCTACTTGCCAATGGTAGGACATAGACACCCATGTAGGCACATGGTTAAGGAATATGAAGGGCATACTTTATATTCTAGTCTCATCCTTAACTATAACTACTTCCCTTAACCATACTCACTCGGTGCTAGCCTTAGTTCTCATAGATCAATTCACATTAAGGTTCATATAAAGGGGTCCCATATCAAGTTCGTGACTCAATTACATTTACCCTACCAAAGCAAGGTCCA
The DNA here is from genome assembly GCA_016801875.1 of Solanum sitiens. Lineage (NCBI taxonomy): Eukaryota > Viridiplantae > Streptophyta > Magnoliopsida > Solanales > Solanaceae > Solanum > Solanum sitiens. The sequence goes on from JABWTJ010000287.1 coordinate 2,315,230, forward strand.
TTAGGGCTATCTTACTATGGCAACAACAAGCTCATCGCGACTTTCCTAAGGTATGATATGATGTTGTTCCAGCCAATCAACCTTAAGTCCATCACTCATTACAGGAAGGATACCATTACGGCTAACTACTTCACGATTCATAACATTACCACTTGGTTTAAGGTTCCACATAAATGACCCTCTTATCATTAAAGGTCTAATCTATAATCATTTATTCAAGACTAAGACCCTTTAGGTTCCTAAGTAAGGACATCACATATTCACATAAGCATCAAGTAAGGGACACAAGTCTACCTAAACAAGACACAACATATTTCCATTTAACACATACAGCCTATCTTTATTTAGACTCTAAGGAATGACCCTTAACATTATTAAGTCAACCTATTCATTACCTTAACATCATCAACATAATCACTATATACTCCTATAGTCAAGTTAGGAAGAACCTCACATCAACTCTAAGACTACACACTTAACATGTAGCCCGTAGTCTAATATGATCACGTAAATGACATCAAAAGAAGAACACATATTTTCACATTACTTCACATATAGATGGATATAGTCATAATTCACATAATCAACTATACTAATCAACATATTACTTCAAGTAGTACCGACAAGACCATGATCATCAATATACTTTAAATAACGCCGACAAGGCCACATCAATTCACATAACCCCGCCACCATAAGTGGACCATACCTATCACATAAAATCCAAAAGCAAAATTTCATTAGCTATACACAATAATAAAAGAGTTTGGGCAGCATACCACCCACCTGATCTCATCACTTCAATCCAAAGCCAAACCATTCAATTCAATACCATAAGGCGCTTACCCATGGCCATGAACATCAATTCAAAACATAAATCATAATAATCAATGAATCTAAGTCAATTCAATCTTGAATTATCAATCTAAAATTAATTAGATATCAATTGAATACAATTCTTATATCATTAGAAAGCCCATAAGAAACTACAATAGAATCTACAAGCATTAAGTTCATATCAATTCAATAAACCTAATAGCCAATAGATCTTAGAGTATTCATTACTAAATTAATCAAATTGAAACATCCTATATATCATTCATACATAATTTATACATCACTCAAAAGCCCATAGCAATCTACACATGAAATCATCAATCTCAAAACATAGTCAATTCACCCATATTTTAGTGAAAATTAGAGAATTGAGAAGATCATGGGTCCATGAAGAATTTCATTGGAAAACATCATATTAACATTAATAACATCATATCTTAATGTTTGAAAATCTTTCATGCAAGAACCCACGATTTAGAGTAGAAATTGGACTTTTCGTTCTTTTTGAATCCTTTGAAAACATCTTTGAAATTGGCTCTAAGGTGATAGCAAACCTTAGATTAAGAACTCCCATACCTTATTTGAAGAACACAATGCCAATTGATGAAGAAACTCCATTGAAGACCCATCTTCAAGCTTCATCTTCACCGTAAACTCACATGGAAGTTTTTGAAGAAACTTTAGGAGGAAGGGTTTTGATTTAGGTGTTAGGGTTATAATGAGAGTTTAATGACTTATATACTCTTAAAATACCCATAAACACTCAATACCATCGTCCAATGACTTATAGAGACGTGGGGTGAACTCAACTTAATAGAAAGTTGGCAGAAAAATAGGCACCCATCGACGTGACCATCGACGGACTGTTGATCAGGCCACGTCCCGTCGATGGGGTCTCGTGGGTTGCACCTGCAATTCCTCAAACTGCAGGACAAATGGATCCATCGACGTTACCCATCGACAGGCCGTTTCCTGGTTGACGGTCCATCTTTTGGGTCGTCGATTGCCACTGCCTGGCAGTGTTGAACTCCAATGTTGTGGTCCTCCCTTATGGCCGCTTTGAGGGTCCTATGTGGATTTGTACCCTGACGTTTCCACCCCAAATATGTTTGTATACAATTTTCGTACCTAGCACTAGATTTTCATCCAAAACAAACACGTAAAACTCGACCAAACATACTTAGATACATAAGGTTATCTCAAAGCACATCTTTCAAACATCATGGACGTTCTTGGACGTTTGACCTCCAAACTTCACGAAACTTGACACGCTGAATTTATACACCATATAAACTCAATTAAGGACCATATAAGATCATCCATCACACATAAACACATAAAACCACATATGAGGCACTAGGTGACTTAGTCATTGAACGTCTTGGTCATCCCTTAACTTTTGACTTCCAATGCACCTAAACTTTTAGCTACTGCCACTAATCCACATTATAGACCAATTTAGGACCTTAGACCATCATGACAACCATGTTAGGCTCTAGTTTTACCTAAGTCATTTTTAGGACCTTACAAGAATACTAGCTAGTGATTCATGTAGTTGTTATGTTCATGTTCTCGTACTACCTTGGCAAATAGTCCTCCTTCCTTCGGTGTAGGTTTCCATGACACCGGATTCCACATTAGCTCATGTGGTCTATGTCGGTTAAGGCAAGATTTCCCAAAAAGGTAAAATAAATTTATGAATGAACTCTAACTAGGATGACCTAAGGGATTTAGCTTAGTCTAGGTAGGGGTATTAGACTCTACCTAAACATTGCACTAGTTATCCTTGAGGGAAGTCTTACAAGGTTGTTCTTATGTATGTACATGCTTATAAATGTAAATGGTTATAATATGATGCTCTTATATGTAGATGATATTATGTAATATTGGTTGCTCCTATGAACATGTATTTGGTCTTTATTGTTAAAGTAAGATGGTATGTATTCTTAAGTGATATGTTATGGGAAGTTGGGCATTAGTCATAATTGTTTTTGGGTTAGCTTATTGAGTAAGGTTATGGGGCTTTGATTGGTCATTTCTCTTGTTGACTTAATGAGGTTCCATGGGTGATTGTCTTGCCTTGATTATGTTGACATGAACTCTTTTCTATGCTTGTTACTATAATGACTTGATGATAGAGTTGCTTTGACTATGTGTCCAATTAGGTGATATGCATGTTGACTTAACTAGACTTCGAATTATTTGTATTGTGATGTTCACACTTTAAACTTAATTAATATGTTTTGTTCCTGGGTATGATCTTCTTGAATGTGCATAAGGATTTCTAAAGGTAAATAACATGTTTTCATAAAAGGTCCCTTTTTAGCATGATTCGATAATATGTGTGCATATGGTCTCACACTTAGTACAATTTGTGTGCTAACCCCATTTTCTCTCTTTGTCCCAAACATTTTAGGTTTCGGTCGTTGAAGGCTCTTAACAACTTTGAAGAAGACTTGGAAATTCTCAATCATCTAAGTGGATAAATCCTCACTTTCCGAGGGCGATGCCAATATCAGGCTTATAAAGTTGTTTTTGACATAAGATTCTTATGTTCTTTCTCTTTTTCATTTGAGTACGGATTGTATAACCTATATGTGGCTCTTTTACATTGATGTATGGGCTAGGCCAAAATTGATATAATCTTTTTAGATGGTTATGAGATGAGACACTCTTTTAAGACTATGTTATATCTTATATATACTTATGTGCAATAAAAGTAGAAGACTAAGTAATCTTCATATACGAAGGGTCTATGTTTACTCGATATGAATATATTATGTGTATGTAGAGGTATATGTAAACATCAATGTAGAAGAAATGAAAAGTTTTAAATTTTTCTACGATTTGACCTATGAATGTAAATGTAAGCTAAGAGGCTAGTCTTCGTACTCAAAGAGGACGAAGACGCCGGTTACATCTAGGGGTTGCTCCCCGAATATGACAAACTTGGTATTAGAGTGTCACGACCGGATTCTAGACCCTAGATGAGACCGGCGGCGTTGACCTCTTAGAGGTCGCAGAAAAGCCTACATACATCATTGTTACTTCATCTAGGTTAATTTTTAGCGGAAAATTTAAACTTTTTGTTACTTAACATTCATATAAGACATTCTACTTAAACTCATAAACGTTCAGAATCAACCATGTAATATTAAGATCATCAAATGAAAGAAATAGTTAAATACTGCATTAAGTGTGTACTTGCCAAAATGGCACCAATACAATGTCGGAAATAAAATGAGAAAGAAACACTAGTGGAACATACTCCACTAACTCAAACCTATATCTAAGCTAGAATATAATGGGCAAGCGTCCTCGAAAGTATGAGGGCCTACCAAATCTGGATGAATGCTCCATGTCCGGATAGCTGCAATGTCGTACTATAAGCTCTAACGTCCATCTGCGCCTGCATGTAAGAGTAGATATTGTATGGGATTAGTACACACTTGTACTAAGTATGGGTATATGCAAGCACACACCAAAGACATGCATGTGTAAGAATGGCTCTTTCATAACAACATGATTTATGGAAAGTCAAGTCAGTGGACTTGCCAAATTTGGATTAGGAAAGTCAGTGGACTTGCCAAATTTGGATTAGGAAAGTCATGCCATGAGAGTAACATGCATCATCAAACTTATCATTTTGCAAGCAGCACATAACGTATTGCACATATCATATCACGTAGTTCACATCATTCTTTCATATGCCATTCGACCTTGGAATCATGCACTTGACATTAGGACTTCCCAAAATGAGGGCTCAACATATGGGATCTCAACTAAGGAGCCTTCTTTAGAAAACACAGAGTCTGCTTTATTCATTCATACGTACTTCATTTTCATTCATTCATATACTAGGATGTAGTTTAAGACTCTCATCGGGTTTGCTGTGCAATGACCAAGAATAACCTAGTGTCATTACTTAAGTCTAGCTCACCTCTTGATTATCCTCTCCTAACACCTTTGGTATCATTTATTTCATTATGTGCATCATTTGAGGCTGGCCTCATTCTTTCTTTGGGAACTTTAACCTTAACCGACATAGATCATGTGAGCATCATGAAATCCAGTATCTGCCCCACAATAAAAAGAGGTGGACTCACCGGCCAAAGTGACCCAAACATGCTAGCGTATATAGGGAGTCGAACCCTACTAGATCCCTATATTGATAGTATAGGTTCAAAGACTAAGAGATATAAGGATACCCATACCCGGCAAGCCAGACAGTCTCATCTCATGAGAGTTACGTGAACCTCCGCCCTTCCTGAAGGAAGGCATCACCGCTCATAGCTAGCCTAACGGTGCTCAGTATAAAGTTCCATTACATTCAACTCATACATCATGGAAGCTGGCTTCTAGCATGATGACATCATAGCTCATTAGATGATTTCTCATCTCATCATTAGTATTAAGTATGCATTAACTTCAATACTTTTATTAGAGTGTTCATAGAGACTGGTCTCTTCATTAACTTTACACTCTCATAGGTGAGTACGTTTTGGTAACATTTACTTAGGCTCATTTGAGATTGCTCTCATCTTTCACATTAGCCTCTTATCATGTTGTCACCACATTCTTTAAATTTAGCACATTTACTCTTCATAATTACTCACCACTTTACGTGAATGTTCATTTCATCGTATGCCAATGCACTTGGATCTTTTGTGTGTATCACACTGTTACTTGACCCCTCTGGGGTTTCATTATCTCATCACATAATATCTTAGGTTCACTTACTTTTTAAATGTATGCTAGACTTATGAGTCCACACATACAAGCCATGAGGCTTCATTCATAGTTTGTCTAAGTGTTTCATATTTGCCCAAGATTATGTGGTACAAGACTTATGCATCTTGTAGGTATGCCAAGATATTGATTTCGATCTCTAGAGGCAGCATTCATTAAATATTTGTTTACGTATGACTTATGTGTCAATACGGAATTGGGAAAGGGAACCCAATTTTGAATCCCTTGGGCAACACTTAATCTTATATTAAACTTGGTGATTGCATTTTTCAGATTTCGGGGACCCTAGTTCGATCCCCATCAGCCCCATAATATTTCCTTTCTTTTTTTCTCCTCTATTTTTCGTCCAAGGCATGGAGGTTGTCGGATCAATCCCCCACAAGCTCATTCTTTTTCTCTTAATTTATCTTTTAACTTTCTCACCTATCCAAGAGGTTGTGGGTCAATCCCTATTCACCTCATTTCATATTTCTCCTTTATTTTCCTCCTAACTCTCTCATCTATTCAAAAGGTTATGGGTGCAATCCCCACTCTCCACATTTATTTTTCTCCTTTATTTTTATCCTAACTCTCTCATCCATTCAAGAGGTTGGGGGTTCAATCCCCACTATCCACATTTATTTTTCTCCTTTATTTTTATCCTAACTCTCTCATCCATTCAAGAGGTTGGGGGTTCAATCCCCACTCTCCACATTTATTTTTCTCCTTTATTTTTCTCCTAACTCTCTCATCTATTCAAGAGGTTGGGGGTTCAATCCCCACTCTCCACATTTATTTTTCATTTCATTTTTTTTCATGAAATTTTTATATAATTTACATTTGGTGAGGTCGTGGCTTAAATTCCCAATGACCTCACAATTTTTTAAAATTTTATTAAAATTAGTCATTTTGGCCGAGACTACAAATTTCCAGCAAGCTAGAAATTTGGTCTCTTCCAATCCATTTTTGTCTCATTCTTTTGTTGATTTTTTTGTAGCATTTTGAGTGACATTCAGTCATCCACCTTAACCCTTTATGAACATCACGTTTTTAGCATTTTTACACACGCAAAACACAACATTTAACATACAAATTTTAGGCAGCAAACATAGTCAAATTTTCAGCACACACATGCTCAAAACAGTCCACTTAATGCACTTTTCCGGAATATATTTTTCATTCTTTACATGATTTCTTACCACACATTCAACACATAATCACAACCAGACCTAACATTATCTACCAGAAGATATACCAACGCATGCTTTGAATCGTTCAGAGGATCTAAAGACAGGGGCATGCAACGGGGACAACCTTAGTCTTTCAATAACGATTCAAACTGTACCTTAAGGGTCTCTTGGGTAAGAGACCAAGAGAGAAGAAAACACATACCTTAATGTCTTTCAAAACTTGTTTAAATGCTACCAATTTACCATGAAACCAAGCCTCACCACCGAAACTTCAAGCACAATCCCGTCAAGAACTTGTTGTTGATTTTCGTTTTTAGCTTAGTTTTTCGTTTGTGTTTTTGTGTGTAAGTTCTTCAATAGTGAAGAACTGTTATTTTCAGTTATTTTAATGATAAAAACTTGAGAATGAGAGTGACAGACGTGAGAATGAGAGGATTAGGATTATGATTAGGATTATGAGAGTTTGGTGGAGACTAAGTCAAACTAGGACTCCTCATTATTTATTAATTTTATTATTATTTTTTTTTTATTAAAAATCTGATTTTTCCCTTACTTAAATCAGCTTTTTAAATATTAATTAATTCAACTAATTCACCTAGTAAAATTAAATCAATTTAATCCTTGCTTCCACCAAGGCTCGAACCTGGGTGAAGCTAGATTTTGCTTAAAGGGTCAAATTCGGAAACCTCTACCCGATTTGCCCCTCCACCATATTAATTAATTAATTAATTAAATATTTAGGGTAATTACAATACTACCCTTATCCTGGAAAAGACCATTTTACCCCTAGAGCCTCCAAACTTAAGATTACCCCTTTTTAAGTCTGGTTAAGACTCATCCGGGTAAATCTTCATATTCGGGTGCCCTACATGGCTGGACCCAACCTTTCCTAGCTCAACTAACTCACCAATTTAGTTGGCTTGATTGTTTCATAGGTTCAGAGGTCTGGATCTACGCGCATCAATTCGTGTGAACCCGATCTAATTCTAGGCATTCTAGATACGTTAGACATTACTTAGCATAGTCATTTTTAGGGTTGTTACACATAGACAGGTTGAGTATCTTTGAGTCAATTTCTCTCTCAACCACATCTATTTATATTCGTATTCATAATATGAAGCGTGCCACACTTACAAATAGGAACCTATGAGATGCTTAGGAAACTCTCACTTTCTTGGAAATCCTATATCGTGTCTCTAGAGTATACATATTGTGTGCTTTCACCTAAACCATGTATTTATGTTATAGTAAATGAATACTCAAAGGAATGCGGCACGAAGACTCGATGAAGAGATTGACAATGAGGGAGTTCCTCCCCGAGGTGATCAAGTCCCTCCTCTTGAAAAAGAAGTCTATGATGAACAAGATCTGGTCAATCCTCCCTCTTTGACGGATGGTGACATAAGGGCTGCCCTTTTCCAAATAGACCAAGCCATTACTTCACAAGCCCAAACTGTCACTACTCAAGTCCTAGCCATGATGTCCCAAGCTAACCGGGAGGTTGTACCCCAAGCAAATTAACAAGTTGCTACCATGGCCTCCAGTTAGAGGGATTTTATTAGAATGAATCCTCCTACTTTCTATGGGTCCAGGGTGGAAGAAGACCAACAAGAGTTCATTTATGAAATCTAAAAGATTCAATGGGGTTGAATACTAGTGAGAAGGCCGAGTTAGCCATTTATGAACTCAAGCATGGTACGTCCAATGGAGGGACTATAGGCCTTTAAGAGGCTGACCCGTGACTTGGGAGATCTTCAAGAAGGCTTTTCTTGATCGGTTCTTTCCTAGGTAGAAGAGGGAAGCTAAAGTGGTGGAGTTCATCAACATTCTCCAAGGAGGTATGAGTGTGCTTGAATACTCCTTGAAATTCACTAAATAGTCAAAATATGATCCTTCTTTGGTTTCTGATCCTAGGGATGAAATAAGTCGTTTTGTGATGGAAGTGTCGAATGACTTGAAAGAAGAGTGTTATTCGTCCATTCTACATGAAAATATGAACATTTCTCGTCTCATGGTTCATTCTCAACATGTTGAAGAGGCAAGGGCTAAAAGGAAGAGTACAGATGCCAAGAGGGCAAGATCTTTTGAAGGTGGTTAGTCAAAGAATAGGCTTGAGATTCAAGAAAAGCCTAGGTTCAAGAAGAGTGTGTTTAATCAAGTTCTATCCAAATTCCCTAAGGCTAGGGATTATAGGGTGTCTAACCATAAGCCTCAAAAGGGAAGAGGTACTAGTTCACCAACCAAGAAGCCAACTTGTGGAAAGTGTGGGAAGAAGCACTATGGTGATTGTCTTAAGGGAACATATAATTATTTTGGTTGTGGTAAAAGTGGGCACAAGGTTTGAGATTTTCCAAATGTGAAGGGATAAGACAAGGAGAATGGACAAGCAAGAGGTTCTAATGATGATCCAAAGAAGAATCACTTTTATGCTCTCCGCTCTAGGGGTGAGAAAGAGAGTTCTCCCGATGTGGTGACCGGTATGTTGAAAGTCTTTTCTATTTATGTATATTCTTTACTTGATCCCGGTGCTACCTTGTACTTTGTTAATCCTCTAGTAGCTAAAAAGTTTGACATTTTACCTGATATCTTAAATAAACCTTTTATGGTGTCTACTCTAGTGGGTGAGTCGGTTGTTGCAAAAAAGGTGTATAGAAATTGTCCTATAATGGCCTAATAGAGTTACTTATGTTGAACTAGTAGAACTTGATATGTTTCATTTTGATGTTATCATGGGTATGGATTGGTTGCATGCTTTCTTTGCCTCTATAGATTGTAGAACGAGGGTGGTGAAGTTTAACTTTCCAAATGAACCTATTTTAGAGTGAAAGGGGGGAACTAGAGGTCGTATCATCTCTTGTTTAAAAGAATGCAAAATGATCTCCAAAGGGTGCTTATATCATATAGTAAGATTCCAAGATTTAGACTCCGAAATACCTCCCACTGTGTCGGTCCCCGTAGTGAGGGAATTTCCGGAGGTCTTTACTAATGATCTTCCCATTATTCCTCCTGAATGGGAAATTTATTTTGGTATCGATTTGCTACCATATAAAAATCCCATCTCAATTCCTTCTTATCCGATGGCTCATTCCAAATTGAAGGATTTGAAGTCTCAACTCAAAGATTTACTAGACAAAGGCTTCATTAAAACTAGTATTTCTCCATGGGGTGCTCTAGTTTTGTTTGTGAAGAATAAGGATGGGTCCATTAGAATGTGCATTGATTATCGCCAACTTAATAAAGTCACTATTAAGAACAAGTATCCTCTCCCTCGAATTGACGACTTGTTTGATAAACTCCAAAGGGCAAGCTACTTTTCTAAGATTGACTTGAGATCGGGGTATCACCAACTTAGGGTGAGAGATGAGGATATACCAAAAACAACATTTCGGACTTGATATGGTCACTATGAGTTCTTACTAATGTCCTTTGGTCTCACTAATGACCCAGCGACATATAGATCTTATGAATAGGGTGTTTCGAAGTTACCTAGATTCATTTGTTATTGTCTTCATTGACGACATCTTGGTATATTCAAAAAATGAGGGTGAACACATGAGTCATTTGAGAGTGGTGGTGCAAGTACTTAAAGAACATTAAATATTTGCCAAGTATAGCAAATGTGAGTTTTGGTTGAGGTCGGTGGCATTTCTTGGTCATATAATCTCTAGTGAGGGAGTTGAGGTTAATAAAGGAAAACGGAGGTGGTGAAAAATTGGACTAGACCATTAACTCCAACTGACATTAGGAGTTTCTTGGGTCTAGTGGTATATTATCGAAGGTTTGTGGATGGTTTTGCGTCCATTGTATATCCCTTGACTACTTTGACCCAACAAAGTAAGAAGTTTGAGTGGTCGGAGGAATGTGAGAAAAGCTTCCAAAACTTGAAAGATAGGCTTACTTCCGCTCCGGTGTTGACTTTATCGGAGGGTACAAAGGTCTTCATTGTTTATTTTGATGCATCTCGAGTGGGTTTAGGGTGTGTGCTTATGCAACATGGGAAAGTAATTGCTTATGCTTCTAGACAACTTAAGGTGCATGGGAAAAACTATCCAACTCATGATCTTGAGTTAACGGCCGTGGTATTTGCCTTGAAAATATGGAGGCATTAGTTTAGTGATGTTTATGTCGATGTATATACAGACCACAAGAGTCTCCAAAATGTTTTTACTGAAATGAGTTGAATCTCTAACAAAGTAAATGGCTAGAATTGTTGAAAGATTATGACGTGAGTGTTCTCTATCACCCCGGCAAGGCCAATGTGGTTGCGGATGATCTAAGTCGTATGACCATGGGTAGTGTGTCTCATGTAGAGGAAGCCAAGAAAGACCTAGTGAAAGATGTTCATAGGTTGGCCAAATTGGGTGTAAGGTTGGAAAATTCTCCAAATGATGGTTTTATGGTCCATAATAACTCTGAGTCATCTTTAGTAGTTGAGGTGAAGTCCAAACAACACCTTGATCAACCATTGATGGAGTTGAAAGAATCGTTCTTGGCAAGCTTAATGAGTCATTCTCCTTGGGGGGGGGGGGTCCTGAGGTATCAAAGAAGGTTGTGTGTTCCCAATGTACATGGTTTGAGGAACCGAATTCTTAAGGAAGCTCATGGGTCCCGTTACTCCATTTATCTGGGTTCGACAAAGATGTACTATGACCTTAGGGAAGTATATTGGTGGGAAGGTTTGAAAAAGGACATAGCGGAATTTGTTCCTAAGTGTCCAAATTTCAAACAAGTGAAAGTCGAACATCAAAAGTCGTGTGGTTTACTTCAAGAAATCCAAATTCCTACTTGGAAGTGGGAAGACATCAATATGGATTTTGTTGTAGGTTTGCCTAAGACACAAAAATGATATGACTCCATATGGGTGGTTGTGGATAGGTTAACCAAGTCTGCTCGCTTTATTCCTGTCAAGTCTACTTATTCGGCGGAGGATTATGCAAAGATCTTCATATATGAGATTGTGTGTCGCCATGGGATTTCGTTATCCATCATATCGGATAGGGGTGCATAATTCACATCTATGTTTTGGAGATCAATAAAAGAAGGGTTGGGTAGTAAGGTGAAGCTACGCACTGCTTTTCATCCCCAAATGGATGGTCAAGCGGAGCGTACTATTCAAACCCTTAAGGATATGCTTAGAGCTTGTGTCATTGATTTCAAGGGAAATTGGGATAGGCACTTGCCTTTGGTGGAGTTTGCTTATAATAATAGTTTTCATTCATCCATATCCATGGCTCCTTATGAAGCCTTGTATGGTAGGAGGTTTAGGTCTCCTATTGGGTGGTTTGAAGTTTGTGAGTCTTCGCTCCTTGGTCCCGATTTGATTTATAAGACTTTGGAGAAAGTTTATATCATAAGGAACCGGTTGCAAACAACCTATATTCGGCAAAAGTCTTATGCCGATCATAGGAGAAGGGATTTAGAGGCTGAAGAAGGTGATAAAATGTACTTGAAAATTTCTTCTATGAAAGGGGTAGTTGGATTTAGTGAATTGGCTTCGGTTCATCCGGTTTTCCATGTTTCTATGCTTAAGAAGTGTATCGGTGATCTCGAGTCTATTCTTTCTATTGAGGGTCTCGGTGTGAAGGATAACCTCTCCTATGAGGAGGTTCCGGTTCAAATTCTTGATAGGCAAGTAAAGAAGTTGAGAAACAAAGAGGTGGTTTCGGTAAAGTTGTCATGAAAAAATCACCTAGTTGAGGGTGCAACATGGAAGGCCGAGGCCGACATGAAGTCCGGTTACCCTCATCTATTTGATAACTAAGGTTAGTCATCCCTCTTAATAATTAAAATAATGAGAAAAGTTGAAGTTTCTTAATGTTTGGTGAAATTTTGCAAAAACGCATTTTGATGATGTTACAGTGACTTATAGTGAAGTATGCCAATAATTTGGAATTCTTCTTGTTTTGAGTTATTTTGTGCATTTTTATATGGGGAGTCTTTATGAAATGTTATGTATCCAGTTGCTAAGTTGAAAATTAGCATAATTGACTAATATATGATATGTTGAGCTCATGTTGTTGTTGTGAGAAGGAAATTCCTCATAATATGATGTTTGAGCATTATAAGTGGTAATTGAAGTTTTGAGTTGCCTTGAGTAAATGTTATATTGATGTTGAAATTCATGTTGTTTTGTAATGTTTATTGGTTGGGCTGCTAGTCTTGAAACTGTTCTTTCCATTCAAAAGATTTTAGTGTCATTCGGGGACGAATGTTAATGGGGGGGGGGGATAATGTAACACTTCAAAAATATATGACGTTTTCTAGAGGCTAACATGAGTTTCAAAAGGTCTAGACACTGTTTTAAGGTTTATTTTAGTGAATATAAGTCATTTGGAAAGTCTAGAAACAAAAACGTCCATGATGTCCAGGAATTAGTTCAATGAGGTAATAGCGTGCCTTACCCTATTTGACTAGCTTTTAGGAGTCAGAAAATGATAAAAATTGGAGGAAGGGTATCTAACATGTATTAGAGTTAATTCACAGTTGAAACGTCTGGGCACGACTATTCAAGTACCAACCAAGGTCCCTTTAGGAGTACCCTTGCATTTTAGGGTCAATGGACTGCCCAAGGCAGTGTGCACAGATGAGTGCCATCGACGGGACGTATCTCAATCGACAGGGCTTCGCTAGACACTTAGTAAATCTGGAAAAAGGGTCATTTTGCAAACTCTCTGAACTTAGCAACGGATGAGAAGCACGGAAGGAGCAGTGGCCGTCGTCTCACAGATGAATCATCGATCGGGATCTCGTCTGTGAGGGCCTAAGTTGCTGCACGTTTTACGTTCGGTTCCACAAATTAATTAAAGGGTTAGTTAATTAGTTTGGGTATTAGGGAGGTCTAATTAAGTTAGTTAACCACCAATATAAAGCCCCTAAGCTAATTAGACTAACCTAAGCTCTCACAATTCACAAACCCAAAACTCTCTTCCTTCTCTCTTCTTTGAAGAACTTCACTGAACACCAAGTTAGGGGTGTGTTCAAGGGATGCAAAGGGTCAAATTTCTCCATCAATCTCCTTCAATTAGTATGGTGTTGGATTCCTTTCACCTTTGACACCTCTTTCCTCAAAGGGTTCCATCAAAGTGATTTCAAAAGTTGAGTTTTCAACTGGGTTTTCGTAAAATACGAAACTGATGTTAGTAATTATTTTTTTATGATTTCTTTTGTATATGATGAGTAGATTAACATGTATTTTAACTCAATTATTTTATATCTTGATGGATTGGTGTAGTTTGTAGATGATGACCTATTTCCCTTAACCCTACATTATGATCTTGATATGAATTATGTAATGTTGGTTCAATTGAATTTGTTATTGGTTGAATACTACTAGATGATGTTATTGTATCAATTATGAATCGATTAGTATGAATTATATTCCTATCATGCTAGTTCATGAGAGATTGATTTAGGTTATGAAGTATGTTGTGAAGTTGACCTAAGAATCTTATCTTAAGCTACGAACTATTGATCAATTATTATGTAGTGATTCAATTAGTCTTGTTATTATGTTGGTTGATGTCTTATGATGAAACTACACCTGATTGGGTTGAGTTAAGGGTTGATGGTAAGACCTTGATGATGGATTATGAAGGAGACTTGGTAAGTCTTGAAATCCTTATTATTCACTTCAATTATGGTTAATTGTGATCAAGTCATGATATTGTATTGGAGTATGTCTTGTATTGAGATTTATAGGGTTGGTATGATGGTTAATTGAAATGTCTTGACTATGGATTTGTGAGGTGTTGGCTAAGATGTAAATGTTATAAGGACGGTGATGATTTACCAATTTGCCTTATTATGAATGATATGTATATGTGCTTACCTCACTTATATGAATTTTAATGAAAGGATTTATACTCATGCAATTCTTATTGAGCTATAATGATGATGGTGATGATAGAAGGGATAGACCCTATGACCTAAGCTAAGCTATTATTGTTAATAAAGGCTTAAAGACATTTCAAAACGGGACTCTAACTTAGCACCGAGTGAACTAGAGTGAGGAGTGTACCTTCCCACATAGGGAAAGTAGGATCACTAATGTACTCTTGAGATTGGAGACTATAATGCATGTAGAATAAAGAGGGTACCAATTATATCTCCAAGTTCTTGAACTATGTTGCCCCCATAGTAGCTAGTGGATCTACGTAGTTGCTTTGTTCATGTTTCTGTACTACCTTGGAAAGTAGTCCACCTTTCATCGGTGTAGGATTCCATGACACCGGATTCCACATTATCTCATGTGGTCTATGTCGATTAAGTCCATGTGTTCCCAAAAAGCTAAAATAAATTTATGAATGAACTCTAACTAGGATGACCTAAGGGGTTTATGTTAGTCTAGGTAGGGGTATGGGACTCTACCTAAACATTGCACTAGTTAGCCTTGAAGGAAGTCTTAAGAGGTTGTTCTTATGTATGTATATGCTTATAATTCTAAATGATGATAATATGATGATCTTACATGTAGATGATATTATGTAATGTTCGTTGCTCCTATGAACATGTATTTGGTCTTTATTGTTAAGGTAAGATCGTATGAATTCTTAAGTGATATGTTTTGGGAAGTTGGGCACTAGTCATACTTCTTGTTGGGTTACTTGATTGAGTAAGGTTATGTGGTTTTGCTTGGTCATTGTATTTGTTGACCTAATCAGGGTCCATGGGTGATTGTCTTGCTTTGATTATGTTGAAATGAACTCTTGTCTATGCTTGTCACTTTTATGACTTGATGATAGAGTTGCTTTTACTATGTGTCTGATTATGTGATATGATTGTTGACTTGACTAGACTTCGAATTTTTGGTCTTGTGATGTACATGCTTTAGACTTAATGAATATGTTTTGTTGATTGGTATTATCTTCTTGAATGTGCATAAGGATTTCTAAAGCTAAATAGCATGTTTGCATGAAAGGTCTATTTTTAGAATGATTTAATAATATTTGTGCATATGGTCTCATACTTAGTACAAGTGGTGTACTAACCACATTTTCTCCCTTAGTCCTAAACATTTTAGGTTCCGATCGTTAAAGGCTCTTGAGACGACTTTGAAGAAGACTTGGAAATTCTCAATCATCCAAGTGGGTAGGTCCTTACTTTCTGAGGGCGATGACAATATAACTCATATGACGTTGTTTTAGTCTTAAGACTCTTATTTTCTTTCTCTTATTCATTTGAGTACGGATCGTATAGCCTATATGTGGTTCTTTTACATTGATGTATGGGCTACGCCTAAATTGATATAATCTTGTTAGATTTTTATGAGATGAGACACTCTTTTATGACTATGTTATATCTTATATATACTTGTGTGCAATAAAAGTAGAAGACTAAGTAATCTTCTTATACGAAGGTTCTATGTATACTCGATATGAATATATTATGTATATGTAGCGGTCTATGTACCTCAATGTAAAAGTAATGAAAAGTTTTAAATTTTTCCATGATTTGACCTATGAATGTAAGCTAAGAGGCTAGTCTTAGTCCTCAAATAGAACGACAACGTCGGTTATGTCTAGGGGGTGCTCCACGGATGTAACAATTGAGTATACCAAATTTGTGCCACGTCCTTGAGTTGATAAGCGGGTAACTCGACCTTATTATTTGAACTCACTCCCATAGCATGAAAGATCTTGTTGACCTCGTCCAGAAAGTCTTGGGGGTATTCATTTACCTTAGACCCAAAAAATATTGGAGGGTTCATCCTAGTGAAGTACCTCAAGCGACAAGCCATGGTATTAGCATTTTGGACATATGGGGTCCAACTTCCTGGTTTTCGTGAGCCGACATAGCTTAAGCTTGAGTAGCTATGGCTTGAGCTTGAGTAGTCATGGCTTAATCCAAGTTGATGAAAGTTGTCCTTATCTCTCCATTTGTCATAGTCGTAGATTTATCGGAGCTTGGTCACCTTGAGGAGCTTGTTCTTGAGGAGGATCTTAGTTGTCTTGGGGAGGAACTCCGCATTATCTATCTGTTGACCAAGTCTTCTTACAGCTTCCCTTCTATTAGTCATATCCTATAACCACAAGAAAAGGGTTAGAAGAAAATGGACACATACAGTCAAGTCTCCCGAGGTACCAGTTCTAGAATGCCAAAGAGGTGAGAATATCCTAAGCATCACACAACCTCAGATTCATAAGTGTGGCGCGCTATATAATTATGAAAAAGACTCTACGTAGACGTGATTTAGTGAGACATGAATCATAAGATTACTCAACCTCATGTTCTAATACAAAGTTTGTCACAACCGGGGAGCACTCCCTAGACGTAACCGATATCTTCGTCCTCGAAGAGGCCTTAGACTAGCCCTTAGCATACATCATTGCATATCATAGGTAGAGAAAAATGTGGAAAATTTAAAACTTTTACATATGAAGTATATTTAGACTTCTCATTTATCATATATGAAGTTTACATAGACATCTAATTTATGAAGTGTACATAGACTTCTCATTCATGGAATGGAGCGAATTCATTAAGGTAGTCTACTATTGCCTCACATATAACCATCTATTATAGAAGTACAAGATTTTGGAATAGGCCTTACAATTTTACAATATGCCACATATAGGCTTACAACAATGTTTCAAAGATAAGGAAACAGCAATTGTCTTAGACATAGTCAATACTAATAAAGCTATAAAAGTGGCATCATCCTCGGACTTGAGGACTCACCAACAACTTGGAAACAAATCCAGGTCTTTCTTGAAATGGCCTTGAACTCTTCAATGCCCCGAACCTACATAATTGTAGAAATAAAGAGAATATGGGTTAGTACAAACCACATGTACTAAGTATGGAAACATATGCAGTTAAAACCATTAATATCATGAACAAAGGGACATTTCCGTTAAAACATGCTAAGTCACTTTCGAAATTTTATGCACACATAATAGCATATAGAAGTCGATGATCACAACATCACTAAGACAAGTTCATATCCATATACAAGAATAGAATCATTATAAAGTCACAACAATAATTCATGTTCTTGAGTTCATATCATCAAAGAATATAAGACCCTTACTCACAATCCCAACCCAAGCCTATAAATTTAATGCTCATGTGAAGCCCCATAACACCTCATAATCAATTAAACTAGACAATATACCATAAGCAATGTCTATACATCACATAACCTGATATCATGCATAGTTAACAGCATATGTACTAATTTAGACCAATATCATGTTCATCAAACGAAGTCAACATATTATACAAGATGAACATCATGTAAAGTCAACATTATGCATTTCATTCATAACATAAGAACATCCTTCTAGGACTCCCCTCAAGGTCAACTTGTGCAATGCATGGGTAAAATTTCATTCCCTTACCTATACTAAGTAAAACCCTTTAAGTCACCCTAGTTAGTGTTCATCTTTATTACATTCATTCATTCATTATACTTTGAGGAACAATCGACTTAACCGACAATAGAACATGTGAGCTAAACATGGAATCAGGTGTCATAAAATCCCACACGGAAAGAAGATGCTCTACTTGGCAAGGTAGAACCAAACATGAACATAGCATTCTTGGTGGATCCACTAGCTTGTTTTCCTATGGGGGCACATAGTTAAGGAACTAGGAGATTAGTATTGGAAACCCTCTTTATGCACATTTGCATTGTAGTCTACATCTCATGAGAACCATTGTGAACCTACCTTCACTCATTAGGAAGGGACACCTCTCATAACTAGTTCGCTCGGTGCTAAGCTAAAGTCCCTTTTTAAATGTCTTTAATCCATTCTTAACATTAGTTACAATATAGGCCTTAGGGACTAACCCATTGTAAAATCATGATAATAGCTCCTTAGGTACAGAATGATAACTTTCTTTCATCACAACCCATCATTTAGTGAGGTCATCACATCAAAGTCATATCATAATAAGGCACACAAGAGAATAACTTTAAACCTAGCATGATCATATTCCTCTCAAGATCTGACAATTTAACATACTCATAACATGCCATAATATTCCTAATCTATTCACATAATCATACTTCGATTGAACATCATCATCAAGAATAAACCAACATAATTTAAGCAGAGTACTCATGATCATAACAGTCTTACCAATGGCTTCCATGAACCTCCTTCAAGACTTAACCATCAATTCCACATTAGTAATCCGACAATTCAATCATCATCACCATATAATAGTATATTATACAAGAACTCAATCTTACATCATCCCTAATCACCAATCAACCTAATTCATAACCTAGGGTTAGGGAAAAAGGAAAATCATTGATCCTTTTAGAGAAACTAGGTCGAAATTTAAGGAATTACGATAATTAACCAATAAAATCATGATCTATCATTATAATCAATACAACAAAAAAAGTTGGAAAGGTAACCGATGAAATTGGATGAAACACATAATTTTAGACATCTTTGAAATCAAATCTTTGAAGGACCTCTCCGGGAAAAGGATCCCAAGAGTGAAAAGCTTCCATACATTTACAATCCTTGAAGAATGATGGAAGAAAACTTGAATCTTCAATCCCTAATGAAGCTTGAGCGTTGGTCTTCAATGGGGGTCTTTGGGTAGTGAGAGAAAGTAGAGAGAAGTGAGAGTGATTTGGGTTTGGGAAATTATGGGGTATTAGGATAGTTTAATGAGTTATAACCCTTTTATAGTGCTAAAATAACTCATTCTAACCGACCTAAACCCTTAATAAATTTTTTAACTAATTACGTAAACACCCCCATCTTAATCGAAATTGGACACTGAGGTGGAGGACCAAACCACGACTCCACGTCGATGGACCGTAGTCCAAACAACGGACCGTCCTGGTCATCTGGATCACATACTGATTCATGGGTCCTTTTAGTGAAATTTATAAGTACGAACCAACGAGCTACATCGACGGGTCGTTGTCCCATCAATGACTCGCAGTTTGGGTCATCAATGCTCACTGTCAATTGACATCTTTTTGGATCAAAAGTTAGGGTTCTCTTCAAGGACCCTTAGGATGGTCATTAGGGAGTCATACCCAAACGTTTTAACCCTAAACACACTCTAATATGTATTTCAAACCTTTCCACTAAGTTTGACAATTATCTGATTCTAAACCCCTTGAAACACACCAAGGGACACTATTTCGTTTTCACAAATCTCCAGATGTCATTGTTGTCCCTTGAAGTTTTTATTCTAACACTTCCTAATTAATTTCATTACCTTTATTTAAGCTTAGAAACACTGTTTTATGGCTTAATTCATCAAGTGAGGCTCTATACTAAGTCATGGAATTTTGGAGTGTTACATTATGTGTACCTATTGTGGATGGACTTCAAGAGAGGATCACGGAGGAAACTTATAGCTATAGATATTCCATTTATCTGGGTTACACAAAGATGTACCAGGATTTGAGAGAAATATATTGGTTGAATGGTATAAAGAAGGGAATTGCCAAAAAAAATTCCAAGTTCCCGAACTGCCAACAAGTTAAAGTAGAGCACCAAGGGCCTATATGTTTGGCTCAGAATATCGAACTTCGGAAATAGAAGTGGGAGATAATTAATATTGACTACATCACAAGGTCACCAAGGTATCACAGGAAGCATGATTCAATTTAGATGACCGTTAATAGAATGACAAAATTAACCCACTTTTTGCCAGTGAAGACCACTCGTTCGGCAGACGACTATGCAAAGTTATATATTCAGAAAGTGGTCAGGCTTTATGGAGTCCGGGTTTCGATCATTTTAGATAGAGATGTACAACTTACTGAAATTGTTTGGAAATAATTCCACAAAGGTTTGGGTTTAAAGGTGAACTTAAGCACTACTTTTCATCCTCAAATAGATGGGCAAGTAGAGCGTACTATATATCAGACCTTAGAAGATATATTGAGGGCGTGCGTGATTGATTTCAAGGGAAACTAGGATGATCATCTACCTCTCAACGCGTTCGCTTACAATAATAATTACCATTCTAGCATCAATATGGCTCTATATGAAGCCATTTGCGGGATAAGATGCATATCTCTTATTGGGTGGTTCAAAGTTGGTAAATCATGGTTTATAGGACCCGATCTAGTTCACCAAGGTATGGAGAAGGTGAAGTTGATTCAACAAAGATTGAAAATGGCATACACTCGTAAAAAAATCCTACACAGATGTTAGGAGAAGGCCATTGGAGTTATAAGTGGATGATTGGGTAACTTGAAGGTTTCAATCGTGAAGGGTTTTATGAGGTTTGGTAAGAAGGTAAAACTTCGTCTCCGCTATATTGTACCTTATCGCATAACAAAAAGGATTGGCATTGTAGCTTATGAGTTAGAGCTACCAAAAGAGTTGGCAACAGTTCATCCAGTATTTCACATCTCTATGTTGAAAAAGTGCATGGGAGATCCTTCATTGATCATACAAACGTAAAATTTGGGGATTAAGGATAGCTTATCCTATGAAGAGATTTTGGTTCAGATTTTAGATCGCCTAGTTCACAAGCTGAGAACAAAGGAGGTTGCATCAGTCAAGGTTCTTTGGAGGAATCAATTTTTTGAAGTGGATACTTGTGAAGGTGACGAAGATATGAAAAGGAGATATCCACATATCTTTGAATCCGGAGGGAATGCAAATCAAGGTACTAATTCTCTTTTTAGTACTTTATAAACTATGAGTAAGCATGTGGTTACTAGCTTTTGTTTGTAGAGTGTTGAACTTGATGTTACTATCCTTAGCTTATTGAAAGAAATCTTATTCGACGATGAATATTTCCAAGGGTGAGATATTTTTACACCTCACAAGTTGAAATGGCTAAGAATAATCTAAGAAAAAAAGAATATTCTTTTTTCGAAAGGAAAGAAAAAATCTAGAAAATTGCCTAACTTAACAAAGTGAGTTTTGGTTATATTCAAAGGGCCATAAAATCTTTCTCTGGATTATTTAGAGGTAGTCATCGATATGGTTGGAAATCCCTTGAAGAAATCCTTCCAACTCCGCCAACTTAGCACATTTTCGATATCGTATGAGTGAGATATGTCTATCGGAAGTTGGTTGGTGAAGTGAGGAAAGATCCAATCCAGATTTGAGGAAGCACACATTAGTCTTTTCAACAATTAGTTTCCTATTTTGTTTTTAAGGGATTATTTGGGTAAAAAAATAGTTTAGTTAAGATTGGAAAGTTAAAATTAACGCTTGGGGCTTGGAGAAGAGAGAAAAAAAGAAGGAAAACGAGAAAGAGTGAAGAATTCGCCAAGAACGTCAAGATTAGCGAATTGATTTTGTCTGATCCCTATCAAGGTATATGAGATTTATTAGTGTTGGTTCATTTGACCACACATGAAAATTGTTTCAATTCAGTGATTTTCGAATTTGATGAATGATAAAGTGCAGTTCTTGAAGATTCTTGTTGATTCAGTTGTTGAATGCCTAGTGTTGATTTGAATCCTGTTTTTGGATTTTTTTTCTCGAGTTAAATATATTGGGTATTTAGGGTACTAATGATCCTAAGTATTTGGAGAAATAACCATAAAAACATAGAGGGTTTAGAGATGTAAAACAAAAGAGAAATGTCAAAGATTTTATGGGCAAGGGTTGTGGCGCCGCGCCTACCAGAGGCAAAGATACATCTAAACATCATGAAATCATCCATAAACATGAAATCATTAAACTTGAATTCATAATCCATTTAAAGTAAAGTTAAGATCAGAGGCAAAGAAGTTAAGAGTCAAGTCTATAAGTAAAGAAGCAAGTCAAAATAAAGTTCTTAAGAGTTCTTAAGGGTCTTTAACAACGTTTTAATCTTGTTTTAAGACTCAAATTTCAAGCTAACTATGGATTAAAGAGTAAAGAGTAAAGAGTAAAATTGAAGTTCATTTCTTCAAAAGTATATAGAGAATAAGTATTCCCGAAGAGATTTAAAATGTTTTCACATTTAAATAAAAATGACAACTGAGATTTCCAAAGAGACTTCGGGCTAGTTTTTAGAAAAGAGTTATAGTTTTATAAAATGAAGCAAGCCGGGAAACTGAAAATTCCATAATAGCCTTTGAGCTATGTTTTTGAGCTATAATCTCAAATCACAAATGATTTATGTTTTAAAAACATAAGAGCCAATATATTTTGGGAGTAGTATTGAGCACCGAATTGGGAACGAGCATGAGTTCAGATAACTCACATCTCTAAAACTATGTAGCCACCATGGGTAGAAAAAGGTCATACTTTCTAGATGAACACTTTTCACAGTAGACTAGTGGATCCATTATGTGATTTAGGTGTTATACCTTTGGTCGGATATAGGATGCGCTGGCAGCGTGAAGTAGATAGATGTATCATCACTATGTCTCTTAAGTGATCGTTCTCGGTTAGAGAAACTCTCATATAAGTTAAATATATATATATATATATTTACACATCAGTTTATGGATATTTCTGCATACATCCTAGAGGTAATTGTATCATTCTATACATTCAGAGATTACAAAATATTTTCAAACACCTTTTGTTTATATTGCACTTGATTTTAAATAGCTTTATACTAAAATGAGTTAGTCATATTGAGTTATTTTATTTATCAGTTGAGCAAAGACAAGTTAAATGTTTCGTATTACCCTTTTCAAGCTTAAGTTGTTTTAGCATTGAAACTCGTATACTCATACATTAAATGTCATGATGCCAGTTTGTCTGCATCGTCTTAAGATACTGACGCAGGTAGCTAGGGTTAGCATCTAGCGTACCGTTGATCTAGTTAGCACCTTTGAGATAATTGGTGAGCGACCTTTTTTCTCGGAGGACATCTTCTATCATTGTTTTTCTTAGATTTATGTTGTTAGGATGATTGGGGGACCTCTCCCAACATCCATCTTTATCTTAGAGGATTCATAGACAGATAGTATTAGTTCTTTTGTCTTATTCATTTCATTTGTATACCTTTATGACTTAAGTTGCCATTTTGGCTAAGTTAATACTCTAAAGTTTGTTTCTTGAGTTATTCCTCTTGTGTTTATGTCTTCCACTAAGTTAGGAAATTAAGGCCAAGGGTTCTCTTGGGTACGGCAATGGTCTTCGAGTGCCAATCCCGCCCAGGGTGAAGGCTCGGGGCGTGACAAATCATTCGCCCAAAATTGACACATTTCCCCCCGTTTAGAAGCCCAATCCCTAAATTCTCAAGACCAAACACATTACATACGTATAAACACCAACGCATACAAAACTACCTCAACCATTACGAACCAACAAAACCTAGCAAACCCAAATCATGGTCTCGTCATCCTCTCCTTCCATCCTATTGCTCTCTAATCTTGCTTTTGAAATCAAACTGTTCTTCTCTTGATTCCGTTGAGATTTAGTACATATCCGAGATTGCCAACCTTATTTCCTGATAGAAATTTGTATTTTTAATTTAAATTTCTGCCCATTCTTTTGCACATTTCAATCCTAATATTTTCCGCTAATATCCCTCTTCATTCACTGTAAAAAGGAGAGTTTTTCTCAGTTGTTTTTTTTAATAAAGAAATTAAGAAAATAAAATAGAAAGACTTTGAGAGAAAAAATACTGCAATATTATCAAAGGGAACTATCTTATTTATAATCAAAAGACTTACATTTATAGATATAATTTCTAACCAAAAATAGAAAAATATGCTACTAACTTATCAGTAAAATTGAAATAATATATAAAAGAACTAACTCCTAAATTCAAGTCGCATAGGACTCTAATAAAATAATTTAAAAATCCTAAAAATAGCTAACTGATTTATTACTGCAATATCCAGAGACATATTCTTAACTCCTTCTTGAATCAGGAATTGTATATTGTAGTCTCATCTGAAATTGACCTTGTGAAAGATCTGTCAATTCATCCTTTGTCTTGCAAGGCTTATGTGCATCTCTGATGGACTAAATGTAAAGCTCTTACCTCTCATTCCAACTAGTAAATCTCTTTCTCAGTAGAATCAAATATTCGATAATATTTGTCTCCAAATGACAATTTAAATCATTCTTGTATCTTTAAATGCAGTGCCTAGTAATCTTACCTCGTTGACAGTATCAACCAATATGTCAGATTATTCCTTAACTGTTTCTTACTCTTTCATTATCTTTAATTCGAATTCCCTCATTAAATTTAATACCTTTAATCCTTGTATTCTTTCATCTCCAACATGTTCTTTCATCAGATAATTCCAAATATCTTTTATTGATGTGAGAGTCATGATTTTCGTGAAAACAGTTGTCGAAATAGCAACAAACAAAGTTGATTTTGACTTTGACTTAATGGTTTTCTTTTCCTTGTGAATCTTGATTTGGGCCACGGTGGGATTATTTGGCAGCAGATTAATTTCATAATCCTCTTCCACGGTTTCCCAAATATCAAGATCTTCCAAGTAAGTTTCCATTCTCACAGCCCATAATTGATAGTTCTCACCATAAAAAATGGGAGGATCCATTAGTAAAAAACTATTTTTAGAATCCATTTCTCTACTCACAGGTCCCTCAAGAAGAAGGATCTGATATCAGTTGTTGGTCTTTTACTAAAGAAATTAAGAAAATAACAGAGAAAGACTTTGAGAGAAAAAATATTGCAGTATTATCAAAGGGAATTATCTTATAAATAATCAAAAGACTTTCATTTATAGATATAATTTCTAACTAAAAATAGAAAAATATGCTACTAAATTATCAGTAAATTACAAATAATAAATAAAAGAACTAACTCCTAAATTCAAGTCACATAGGGCTCAAATAAAGTAATTGAAAAATCCTAAAAATAGCTAACTTATTTATTAGTACAATATACTCAGATATATTCTGAACATTATCATCTAAGAAGAGTGGATTCTCAATTCAGAAACATATATTTTTATCCATCGAAAACAATCGAATTTTAATCAAGAAATAGGTATTTTAGCCATAAAATAAGACTTTTTTTTTAACTCTAGGCTTAGGAATTTCATAGAGAAAACATTCTCTGTCTAGAGACTCTTTGATTCATCAGAATCTCGCCGTAGTTCTGTGGAGTTTGAATTGCGGTGGATAACCACTCAGGATGTTGCTCCTTCAAAAAAGGTACACTTCTTTACTTATTTGTTAGTTATATTTTGGCTTTAGTTTAAGTCTATTGTTTAAGTTAATTTGGTTCAATGTGTGTGTGCTTGTGTAAAAATTAGGTGTAACTTAATTTTAGAAAAGTTGCCTTTGTTTCAAGGGTAATATATGCCTCTTTTCTATTTGTTTTAATTTGAATATATGTTATACACTAAATCATTTTTTTGTGCTTTTGACATCTCCTTATCATGATCCGGTTGTTTTACCTCTTTTGGTCTGATGTTTGAAAGTACTAAAATTATAAGTCTGTTAAGAAATTACACGCTTCTTTATGTAGTATCATCACTTGATAAGTTTTTTCTTTTAAAAAAAAGTTGGTTTGATCATTTTTAGTTGCTAACCTATTAGAATAATTATAATTTTTTTTACGATGGAAGTTTGAGTTGTATTAGCTTTCCAACTTGAAATCTGCAAGTTTGCTGCATCTTTATGTTAATCTATTATTTTTAATGTTAATTTATTGTTAAAATTTAAAGTCTAATTGTTCATCATTTATTTTGATACATCCGTCTTCCTCTTTTTGATGTGATATTACAGTTTTCTAAATTTAACTTAACTAATTTTTAAAGTTAAATTGGATTATATTAATTTGATATTTTAAACTAAATAAATAGCTATTCAAAAACTATATAAATTGTAATTTTTTGCATATCAATATGATTAAAAAAGTATCGTAAAATGTTATTTAATGTTTTATCGTTTGACTTTATAAACTGAAACAATGACAATTTGAATTGAATGGAGGGAGTATGTCTTAATTGGGAAAGTAGTAGCTACTATTTGAGCCATTTGACTTTGAATTTTTTTTAATTGTCAATATTTTAGTATTTAATAGGACCCGTTAGCCACACTTTCAATATTTATTTAAAATGTCAATATTGTAAGTTGTTATGTATTTGATGTATGTTTTTTATTGATTGAAAGAATACAATTATTTCATAATAGAAAAGAAAAATTAAGAGGACTGAAATAGAATACAACTATTTTTTAAAAGAGTGTTTCACTTAAAAATCACATTAGCTACAAATTAAAAAATAAACGACAAAGCATACATACTCCTTGTTCATCAAATTTTGAATATCAATTTCTACGTTCGCATTGATAATACTCATTTTCTATTGAAGTGAATTCAATTAAATTCCATTTTTATATGATTTTGAAAAAAAGCAGGTAATTTTGTTGATAATCAATTTTATAGAAGAAATTTCCAATTGAAACTTTGATGTAATCTCTGAAATACCAATTCGATCAGGTATTAGTTAATTATTGGATCATTAGTTGTTAATTATATCTATTTTCATTGATAATAGTTAATTAATTTGTTATGAAATCAGTGGAACATTAATTTAGCTGGATAGTTTTAAATTTTAGCTTGTTTGGAGGCCATATAAGAATGAATGTTGTTGTTTTAATACTAGTGTTTTGTTGGTTGTTTTGTTCTTTTGTTTTGTTTTTCTTTCATAAATGTTGTATTAATAATCGGAAAAATTATGATAACTGTATTGTATTTTGTAAGTGGTTGATTAAGGTACAATAAATAGATTTGATAAGCATACAAATATATTGGCAATCGTGTTTACAATTGTTAATATACAATTTTATTTACATGGGTACAAGTATTAGAGTAAATACATCTATTTATCCATCTTGAATACAATATTGGTAAAAAAATGTGAATCTTGTTTTCTTAATGACTTTGACAATTATTTTTAAAAAAATTACAAAGCAAATATGTGAACCATTAATTTTCTAATCATTCATTATAAAAGGTTGAACGAAGAAACTGACTTCAGTAATTACACAGTTGAGGTAATTATGATGAAATTATAAATAAAATTAGAGATTTAGGGGATGAAGTTGCTAACAGATTGGTGTTGGTTTGAGATACAATTGTGTGAAGTTTAAGTATATGACAAAAGGTAGTAATTCTGATTTGAAAATATAAAAGGAG
Organism: Solanum sitiens; assembly: GCA_016801875.1. Classification (NCBI taxonomy): domain Eukaryota; kingdom Viridiplantae; phylum Streptophyta; class Magnoliopsida; order Solanales; family Solanaceae; genus Solanum; species Solanum sitiens. Next base: position 2,342,997 of record JABWTJ010000287.1, read on the forward strand.
ATGGTGTAAGAGCGTATGTATTGTTGAAGAAATATAACAAATATTTGACAAAGTATTCCTTTTGTGTAACTGTTTTTGTGAAGAATTATGAATTGAATGGTAGGAATCTTTATGAAAACGGTGTTGGAATGTATGGAATAGATGAAGGAGATACTGTTGATACACAAGCATTAGTGCTTAGTCTGTCATTGTGAGGAATGAGATGAATAATAATATTATTTCAAACATCAATCAAAATTAAGTAATGATAATGGAATAAAAAATTGATAAAAACTTATGATAATAGTTAGAACAATCTGAATGAACAAAATAAACTTAAATAGAATATTCATAAACTTATTTTGACACAAGGAAATACAAATATCTCTGTTGCCCCAAACTCATTTACGTTTTCTTAATTTTGATTTCATGAAGAATCATGAATTGTAAATGATGTTGACCTCTTACTACTTTCCTCATAACTCTGTCTGTCCTATATAACAAAAAGTATATAGAACATAATTAAAAACATTTATTTAAAAATAAAATAATTTTTTTTCTATTTAGACATACATTATAAGCATGCTTTTTAGATTCATGGCATCCAAAAGGAGTTTTAATTTATCATCTATCAAATTATGTGTGTATTTAAACTCTTCTGTTACCTGAAAATCAAATAATATATTATAAGCACAGGAAAAGTAAATACATTTAATAAACATATTAAAAAAACATACAAGTGAAAAATGTACATACATACCTCTTTACAAAAATCATAGTTTTTTTTCTCTCAAAACTTGCTCATTAGATTCACTTGTACTTGGTATTTCAAATTCCACTGTTGGTAAATCAGAATTTGTCATTGTCTTCTAGTAAAAACTTCTGGTTTCTTCCGCACAATTTTTGATTGTTGTACCTTTTTTCACCGTCTGTTTCAAGACTAGAGCAGAATGTTTCTTCCATGCATCCTCATCTGCAAAAACATTCAACTCCTGTTTTTTTTAACAAGTGACGTTTGAGACCCAATTTTTCTTTTACCATTATCCTTAAATGATGGTGGGGGATTCATCTTGAAAATCATCATCGATATTGTTTTAGAACATGATGGACCATTAGATACATCATCAAATGTATGATGACCTTCGTCTTTGTTTTCCACACCTTTGGTGAAAATTGGAGAAGAAATAGACCCCTTGGAAAAAGAACAATATTCTTGAATTTGAACTAAAACACAAAAAAGTGAGATGATAATTTCTGAAAATTATTAATATATTTGAAATGAATATAGTATGAAAGTAATATGAATAGAAATAACAAATACTCAGTTATTAATTTATTATCATCATTAAATATGCCTCTAGTCAATTTATTATATCGAGGTTTTGCTTCTATTATCTTCGAGTTGAGCATTCTAGAAATAGGGTCCTCAGTTTTTTGTGCAAATTTGAGGTCGATTGTGACAGTACACTCGTATATCCTTATTTGGAGAGCAATTGACATGCCACCTATTATGTAAATTTTTCTAGAAGTAGTCATCGTTTTGTTAATGCTTTTGAGCAACCAATCGACCTCAGATTTCACAAAAAGTTGACGACAACATTCCTAGACTTCTCAACTCACATATGTTAGAAGTAAAACCTCCATACAATAATTTGATCAGTGTCATATGTTGTGATGGTGATGACTAGGTATTTTGGTAATGTAGTCATTTTAATTTCAGACTATATCCATTTTAGATATATTAATAATACTCATCAATTATCGTCTAATATTTTTTTATGTAGTTGAAATTTAAGAATATTATTCTTTCTCCAAGGGAACTTGCTTCTTTCCAATTGCCACCGAGGGTGTCAGAAATAGTTATAAAGGTCATAATACATACTCATTAGATGATGATTCTAATGGTTAATCAGATTTTGAAAAAGATTCTAGCGACGATTTTCATGATGAACTCCCACCATCATTTAAGGATAAAGGTAAGAGGAAAATTGGGTCTCCATGTCACATGTTTAAAAAAAAAGAAAGAAGCAGTCAACTGTTGTCGCAGATCAAGACTCCATGGAAGGAACAATCTTCTCTAGTCTTGAAACATGTGGTAAAAAAAGTACAACAATGAAAAATTCTACAGAAGAAAAACTAAAGTTGCTATAAACAAGACAACGTCTCACACTTCTTTTCTAGTAGTGGAATCTGAAATACCAAGTGCAACTGATGTATAAAACTTTGAGGAAAGAACTCTTCGATTCATAGAAAGATGTATATACCTTTTTTACTTCTATGTTTATTAATTAAGTTTATTAATACATTTACTTTTCGTGAAATTATAACATGTTTTTTAAATTTCAAGTAAGAGAAGAGTTTAAGAATATACACAATTTGATAAATTCAAACTCCTTCTGGTTGCTATGAAGTTTAAACAACCTTCTCAGAATGTATATCTAAATAAAAATATGTTATTTTAAAATAAATATTGTTAATTATATTATATTTATTTTTTTGTTATACATGACAACCATAGTGATGAGGAAGGTAGTAGAAGATCACTATCATCTACATATCACGTGACACGACCCGAACTGTCATGATTGACACCCACATTACAAATCGGTTGGACAACCACTACTAACAACATTATCACACATGCATACATATAAACATATTCAATATTATCATAAAACTGATATCACATTTCGCATGCTTCATCACGTAGTTGGTCCTCTTACGGAATATAAAGTCAAACTGTTAGCATGACGGGACGTGGCAATCTCGTCCCATTTTTATACCAAAATGTGACAACCAATCCCAGTTAGCATGCTGGAACGTGGAAATTGAATCAAAGTTAGAGTGCCAAAATGTGGCAGCCGATCGCAGTCATACATCAAGATCATACATAAAGTCATGATTTCATGGTATCAATACTCATATATCTCTTTCAACAGCTATGATCAATATTACAACATGCATACATAAACAAGTATCACAACGAAGCAAAGCAAGAGTATATCACTCGATCATATAATCATAATCATTACCTTTCTCAAAACAAGCTTGAAACCCTAGACAACTTGATCCTTCTTTTTCCGAATTCATTCCTCTTCTTCGTGGTCTACAATGAACAATTTATATATGGAAATCAATAAAGAAACACTAAATTCCCGGAAAACTAACAAACTATTATTCCTAGTTCAAAACTCATGACCGCAACTAGTCAATAAAGGTTAATTCAACCATAGAATTCTTCAAAAAATCCTTCCCCATCTATATTGACCCATTTTATAATGTTCTACAAATTGAAAAATGAGTTCGGGGAGTGAAAATATTTCCTCTGGATCCAAGAATAGTGGAAAACGAGTTGAAATAGCCCAGGGGTTGTCTCTTAGATAAAAAATTCAAAAAATTCAAAATAAGGTCATCTAAGGATTTTATTTACGATTCTAAAACCCATCGTCCCGCTACAATGAGAACCATCCCGTTGTAGCGGCGTCGCTGCATCGGCACAAAGTTAACTAGTGATCTTTCCTACAAAAAGTAAAATCATTTTATTCCGTCTCTGTTTCACCGGCTACATCAGCACCCATCCTGATGTAGCGGCGTTGCTACAATAACAAGAATCTTGTTGCAGCGGCACTAAGAGACGCAGTGAGATTCTTAAGTATCACAACCCAAAAGCATACCCTAGAATATAGGGTACAATCTTGGATTGTAACCGGCGTCGTCGACCTCTCGGAGGTCTAAGACAAGCCTCTCATATCATTCATTGCATTGGCATAGTAAATTTAGCGGAAAATTTAAAACTTTTAATAGCACATCATATGCTAGAAACATCACATCGTATATATATAAAACATAAGTCATAATACATATTTAGACTCTAAGTCTCTTTGCCATCTTAGACTCAATAACTTTAGAATACATTAGGGACACGGCCCATACGACACCTTACATAACTATACAATATTTAAAGACTTCATATTAAAGACATAAGTAGGACATCCTTGAACTTAAGGATTCCTTTCCTTGAGCTTGAGAAAACACCTATCAAGCTTCTCGATCATAGACCTCCTTTAAGCATTCCAATACCTACACTTTGTGTAAAAAGTAAAGAAGAATGGGATTAGCACAAGAATGTACTAAGTATGGCAACCATGCGAAAACATGCATTTAAAAGGGACATTTCCTTGAAATCATACTTCATGCCATTTTGAGTAAATCATCATAAAACCTTTGTTAACATCATTTATATCATCCACATACGTCATAGAAACACAATCAAAGGCCAATCATCATATGAAAGCACATATAGAATATAAGTGCACATAAAGGTCACTTTATAGTGAACTCACCCTTCTTAGCATTTAACTCTTTCTTTCAATTCATTAATCTCCTAAGTAATCCTTTAGGGATACTTGGTGCAATGCATCACCTTAGGAACATAAGAGAATACCATATATAGTATCTATACAAGACAACACATGCCATCATAGAAGTATAGTACAACATAAACATAGTCAAACCAAGACTACAACATCATACATAAAGGACACATACATAATCATATACATTAGAGAACCTTCCTAAGACTTCCTAAGGAGTCACTTGTGCAATGTCTAGATGGGTTCATTACTTCCATCTATCCTAAGTAACTTACCTTAAGTCCTCCTAGTTAGGATCCTATTCAATTACTTCCATTGTCCATTTTACCTTTAGGGAAACCATAGCCTTAACCGACACTAAGACCATGGGTGCTAATCATGGAATTTGGTGTTGTAGAGCCTTACACCAAAGGAAGGTGTTACTACCTAGCCAAGGTAGAACATTAACATACATGCTAGCATATCAAGTGAATTCACTTTGCTAGATCCTATGTGGCAAGCATAGTTTATGGAACTAAGAGATAGGTATTCCCTCTATATACCATTTGGTAATGGGGCCTCACCTCATGAGATAACATGAGTGAATATTCCTCAAGGAAAGTCAACACTTCATGTAAGTACATAGGTGAGTATTCCTCTAAGGGAAGTCGACACCATACGTAGGTCCATAGGTGATTATTCCTCTAAGGGAAGTCAACACTCTATAAGGGACAAATGGTGAAATATTCCTCTAAGGGAAGTCGACACCATACATAGGTCCATAGGTGATTATTCCTCTAAGGGAAGTCAACACTCTATAAGGGACAAATGGTGAAATATTCCTCTAAGGGAAGTCAACACCTCTCAATGTCAAGTTCACTCGGTGCTAAGCTAAGTTCCCTTTATTGAAAAGCCTTTATTACCTTTGTTTATAAAACATAGTCTTAGGATATTCATCATTCATATGCTTATAGCATATTCAAGCACCTATCTAGTTTTGGAGTATTCTTGGGCCCTCCTAGTTAGACCTCTTCTCCCTAACTAGATCATCCATGTGTGTGAGTGTATATATAGATGTGAGCAAACCTTTCACATAACACATCAAGTCACACATGTTCATATATCAATGCATAAGTCTATAGGCATAACTATATGAGCAATCCTTTCATATAAACCTACTAAGACACTATACACATTCATACTTCATCATATCATATTCATAACATGTTCATATAATCATCCTTCATATGCATAAGAACCAAACCTAGGAACTATCCTATCAAGATATACATGTGCAATGCATAGACAAAGTCCCATACCCTTGTCCATACTAGTACACCTATCAAGTCATCCTAGTAAGGGAATACAAATCATACATTCATACATCACCTTAGTATGCATAGTAGTAGACACTAGTGAATATGAGAACTACCTTTCATTTAGACACAATGACTTATACTACTTGTAATATGCATGTAAGTGAGAGTGTGTGTACATTGACCAATATGATCACATCATGGCTAGCAATATTATCTTAAGTCAGCCACACTATTAGACCACATTATACTTTCAAGCACATAGCACACAACACATAATAGCATAGGAGACAAGGCAATATATACCATGAAATCAATACTCCTAACTTTAGCTATTTACACTTTCATATAAGGAATACATGGGTAGAGGCTATTAACCATTTTAACACATCAATGGCAGCACCTATACAATACCCTAACATGATTATATACATGCTCATACAATAGCCACACTACCTAATTCACAACTAGAATAGGAAAGTAGGCATAAGCTTCTCATAGTATCATTTTAGGCATATGTTCATAAGTTCATCAATTTGCCTTCATGGCCATGGTCAACACATTTACAATAACAGTAAAGTAAACACCGCCACCATAAGTGGACCATCCCACACAATGCCATACAAGGCTTTATCAACTTTACTATAAAGAATAAAGAAGTAGAAGAGTAAAGGAATTAAGCATTCTTACCAATTTCTCACCCTTTGATCATCATTGATCAATACTCCTTATTAATCAATAAAATACATATATGGCAGTAGCTAAGTGTACTTTAAACATATAGGAAACCATGTACAAGTCGCTAGAAGATTATACCATAACGTAATACAACATCTCAACATACTAGGAAAGTAGGATAACATTGATCATTAGCTAACTTCCCTTACTTTGATTTTTAGATTATAATTCATACATATATGATTCTAAGGCAGTAGCTAATTAGGTAAGAAATCAAGCCTAAGTCATGCATCATCTAATCACAATTCAAGATCCATCACATACTTAGCTTCTTGACTTCATAACTTAAAGAATCTATACCAATTCATGTAAGACTTTCTTAATTAGATCATTTAGGATTTATACATATAAAATTCATCCATTACATCACCCTAAAACAGTAGCTAAAGCAGTTCATACATAATTAAAAGTCTACTCAATCGATCTCACAATCAACTTCAAGACAACATGTAGAAACATAGGCTATTCATGTTCAATTCTTCATATATTTATCATCATGGACTGATCGTCATTAATTCAACATCAATTAATGTAAATAACAATAACCACAAGCAATTCAACATAAGAGAATCACCAATTCATCAAGAACAAGCCAAAATCATAAAACCCTTTCAAGAGCTAAACCATTTTTGGAAGGAACATCGGTTCATCATGCAGTTGAAGTGAAATCACATTCAAATCATCATATTAATACTAATTCATCATGATTTAATCTTTAGAAACGTTTTGAGAAAGAACCCATGTCTAGATTGGAAGATTGGAAACTTGTTCATAAGATTTCTTTGAAAAACATTGAGAAGAACTCTCCAAGTGAAAGGTTACTTAGAGATGAAGGATCACCATACCTTAATCTTCATGAAGACCCATAAAACTTGATGAAGAACCAATGAGAATCCCATCTACAAGCTGTTCTTGAGCTTCAAAAACCGTGGGGGTTCAAGAGAGAATATTTTGGAGAGGAAGGGTTTAATTTGAGTGAGGGGATTTGAGAATGGGTAAAATCACGTTTTGGAAGGCTTATATACACCTAAAATTACTTAATTAAACCTATTATAGTCAGGTTAGGACGTGGGGTGAATTTACCATTCACCCCTTTAAGAGGCAGCACGCAGGCAGTTAACTAGCAGGCCACCCGCGACGAGGCCCATGACGGGGCGTCATGGCCATGACGGGCCGTGGCAGCCTCCGTCGCAGGGGACTTGGCCAAATTTCTTGGATTACAACCTTCCAAGGCAAGTCTCCTTCGACGGGACCTGCTTGACGGTCCGTTGGGGTCCCAACGGTCCGTCATTGGGTCTGTCAAGAGACACTGCCCAGGCAGTGTATAGACAGCCTTGGGGTCCTTCTTGTGGGGCCTCTTGTGGGGCCCTTTATAAGTCGTACCCGGACGTTTCCAACGCGATTTCAAACCTTAACATGTTATAGACCTACCACATAAGTTTCATCCAAAACAAACACCTACAAGACGTCCAAATAGCCTTGACCCCAACATGTCATACGATGAACGTCTTAGGGTCTATCTTTCGAACGTCTTGGACGTTCTTGGGCGTTTGACCTCCAAACTTCACGAAACTTCATACAATAACATTAAACATCATTTAAAACCATTTCAAGACTTATTTGACTCAGTTCACACAATTTAGGCATGCATACACACATGAGGCACATTAGCGACTATTCGTCGAACGTCTTGGACGTCCCTTGACGTTCGACTTCCGAATCACTTCAAACTTTGCGCACTGACTCTATATGACATAATAAGGCATTTTAGGACCTTATAACGATAAGACGAACATGTTAGGCTCTAGACACCTTATCTCATTTTCGAGGTCTTACAATATCCCCCACTTGGGAACATTCGTCCTCGAATGACACTTAGGACTCTTTAATCACTTCCAGGACTTCAATACACATAAGATCAGTTCATCACATTTAAAATATCATCAAATCATTTTAGCACTCCATGCACACAAGTAAGCAAAACTTTGATTCACTCACCCTTAATGCATTAATCAAAGAGGCTCTTATCATGTTCATAGGAGGAACATACTTCTCCTAACCATAACATGGTCATTGCACCTTAATTCATCAAGATATCATCTTGCAAGGCCACATATAGGCAGATTTCAACAATACTCAAAACAAGTAGGCATTCATACTTCAATGCACATAGATTTGAGTTAATTGCATTTAACAAAAAAATCTTCATTAGTTAGACCTAGTACCATGAAGGTCATACTCAACCATACCATGCTTAGTGGTGTCCATGGAGGAATGTCTTGCTCCTCAACACATTACATGTATCATGAGTTCACACCTTAGCAAAGTACAAGGTCAATTTCCTTTAAAATGAGAAATTCCAACTTTCAAGCAAAGTCATGCATATATTTTTCTTCCTAGTGAAGTCTAAATGGCAAGTCACACCAAGTGCATCACAACAAAATAGGAAGTCATTCCACAAATCTCTTTTCTTAACATATTACTCACCCTTAAAGTAAGCCTCATTTTGGAAAAATAGCACAAACCATAGGCACACACGTATACACTTAGCAAAACATGCTTTCACCTTTCAAGAATGAGCCTACAATTTTATATTACAAATCATCAAGTCACTAAATTTTCAAGAGAGTCAACATATTTCATGGTAAAAGAGACTCAACTTCTATTGCAAGGCTAAACAATTTACCCTACAAGTGACTATTTCCAAGTTCCTTGTCTTACCTCATGAAGTCAACTTCACAATTAGCACATTAAAATGCAAGTCAACAAGAGAAAACAGGGATTTTATCAAAAATTTCTTTTCATGCCCTTTGGAAAATCACCATGTCTCTAAGATGATGTCAATCAATTCATACCAATCATATAAAGATCATGCAATTCACACCTTATGCAAGACTATTTTCATGAACAAGCATACTAAGAATTCATATTTTCAAATTCGTGTAAGAATAGAAGAACAATGTAGACAATTTCTACAATCTCACCACTCAAACACCATCCCCCACTTAGGGTAAACCAACTTAAGAGCAACTTAACCCAACATATAGAGGATTTCAAATACAAAACCTTCACATTCATCACTTAAAGTGATTACAACTTTAGAGGAAATTTTCATAAACTCAATTTAGCAACACTAAGGCATTCTAAACCTTATCATGAGATCACAAGCCTTTACATTCAAATCCTATATCAACATGTATAGAGGAGACAACTACACTTATGTCAACTAATACCATCTCCATATAGTCAACAAGATTAACATCATGTATAAAGAATCATATCATGCACATCTTCATGATCAATAGACAAATAATATAATATCATACTATTTAATTCACATAAGGTCTTCCTACAATGCAATAGACACTAAGGTCATACATCATTAGGGAAAACAACAAGAAAATTCATAACACGACAAGAAGTTTAGAAATAACTCTACGACTCATCATGTCATAAGCTTCTCCAAACATGATACAATAAGTTGCCTAGTCTTTATAATGAGTATGCTTCCAAATACCCAAAAGTGCAATCAGTTAGACATTTTGAAGGAACAAGTATGGAATTGTAAAATACAAAGCTTTACCAACTCATTCTTCATAAGCATGCATACTATATTTACAACTTAAGTCTCCACAAAAGACTCCAATTTATACTAGCAACCCATCAAGTACCATTTATATGCAAAGGAAAACAATGCATTCTTTTAATCACATATACTCATAGAATAAAATACTTTTATCGATGGTCATTAACCAATCCAAGTTCAAATCCAATATTTGGCTACTATCATACAAAATCATATAGGAATACACAATTTAAGAGAATTCGCTTTAACCACCATAGCTTCTAGCATGCTTCAACTATACCATGACATACATTATTCGACATAACATGCTATTTCACATAGATTTCATATATTGCCATAATTGGCATCACATCATCCAATAAGAGACATTTCATATCTATCATCATACACATACATAATATTAACCTCCTAAGGTCTCCATCAAGGATAACTAGTGCAAGACATAGGTAGAGTCCCATACCCCTACCTAAGTCTAGTTAACCCTTTAAGTCGCCTTAGTTAGTATATACATCATCAAATAAGGACAAATGTCACCTTCACACATACTCATTCAAACCATAAAACAAGGATAAGAATTTTAAACTCACCTTTTCTCCCTCAAGCATAGAGAACTCTCATCCAAGCAATCATATCTAAAAGACCACCGGACAAGAAAACATAAGAGAGAGATCTTATAGCATAAAGTTCTATGGCACGATATGAGATTGATGAAGAAGGGAAACTCTATCGTCCTATAGCCTCTCGTACCATTAAATGTGTCGCGACTCACCACCAATGATACGAGACTCTACTAGACGTGGCAATATGAGACTTTTTAGAACCTAAAACAGCTTCATAAACCTCATGCTCTGATACCAAGTTTGTCACAACCCAAAAGTATACCTTAAGAGATAGGATACAATCTTGGATTGTAGCCGGCGTCGTCGACCTCTCGGAGGTCTAAGACAAGCCTCTCATATCATTCATTGCATTGGCATAGTAAATTTAGCTGAAAATTTAAAACTTTTCATAGCACATCATATGCTAGAAACATCACATCGAATATATATAAAACATAAGTCATAATACATATTTAGACTCTAAGTCTCTTTGCCATCTTAGACTCAATAACTTTAGAATACATTAGGGACACGGCCCATACGATACCTTACATAACTATACAATATTTAAAGACTTCATATTAAAGACATAATTAGGACATCCTTGAACTTAAGGATTCCTTTCCTTGAGCTTGAGAAAAACACCTATCAAACTCCTCAATCAAAGATCTCATTTAAGCCTTCCATAACCTACACTTTGTGTAAAAAGTAAAGAAGAATGGGATTAGCACAAGAATGTACTAAGTATGGCAACCATGCAAAAACATGCATTTAAAAGGGACATTTCCTTGAAATCATACTTCATGCCATTTTGAGTAAATCATCATAAAACCTTTGTTAACATCATTTATATCATCCACATACGTCATAGAAACACAATCAAAGGCCAATCATCATATGAAAGCACATATAGAATATAAGTGCACATAAAGGTCACTTTATAGTGAACTCACCCGTCTTAGCATTTAACTCTTTCTTTCAATTCATTAATCTCCTAAGTAATCCTTTAGGGATACTTGGTGCAATGCATCACCTTAGGAACATAAGAGAATACCATATATAGTATCTATACAAGACAACACATGCCATCATAGAAGTATAGTACAACATAAACATAGTCAAACCAAGATTACAACATCATACATAAAGGAGACATACATAATCATATACATTAGAGAACCTTCCTAAGACTTCCTAAGGAGTCACTTGTGCAATGTCTAGATGGGTTCATTACTTCCATCTATCCTAAGTAACTTACCTTAAGTCCTCCTAGTTAGGATCCTATTCAATTACTTCAATTGTCCATTTTACCTTTAGGGAAACCATAGCCTTAACCGACACTAAGACCATGGGTGCTAATCATGGAATTTGGTGTTGTAGAGCCTTACACCAAAGGAAGGTGTTACTACCTAGCCAAGGTAGAACATTAACATACATGCTAGCATATCAAGCGAATTCACTTTGCTAGATCCTATGTGGCAAGCATAGTTTATGGAACTAAGAGATAGGTATTCCCTCTATATACCATTTGGTAATGGGCCCTCACCTCATGAGATAACATGAGTGAATATTCCTCAAGGAAAGTCAACACTTCATGTAAGTACATAGGTGAGTATTCCTCTAAGGGAAGTCAACACCATATGTAGGTCCATAGGTGATTATTCCTCTAAGGGAAGTCAACACCATATATAGGTCCATAGGTGATTATTCCTCTAAGGGAAGTCAACACTCTATAAGGGACAAATGGTGAATATTCCTCTAAGGGAAGTCAACACTCTATAAGGGACAAATGGTGAAATATTCCTCTAAGGGAAGTCAACACCTCTCAATGTCAAGTTCACTCGGTGCTAAGCTAAGTTCCCCTTTATTGAAAAGCCTTTATTACCTTTGTTTATAAAACATAGTCTTAGGATATTCATCATTCATATGCTTATAGCATATTCAAGCACCTATCTAGTTTTGGAGTATTCTTGGGCCCTCCTAGTTGGACCTCTTCTCCCTAGCTAGATCATCCATGTGTGTGAGTGTATATATAGATGTGAGCAAACCTTTCACATAACACATCAAGTCACACATGTTCATATATCAATGCATAAGTCTATAGGCATAACTATATGAGCAATCCTTTCATATAAACCTACTAAGACACTATACACATTCATACTTCATCATATCATATTCATAACATGTTCATATAATCATCCTTCATATGCATAAGAACCAAACCTAGGAACTATCCTATCAAGATATACATGTGCAATGCATAGACAAGGTCCCATACCCTTGTCCATACTAGTACACCTATCAAGTCATCCTAGTAAGGGAATACAAATCATACATTCATCAGCATCACCTTGATATGCATAGTAGTAGACATTAGTGAATATGAGAACTACCTTTCATTTAGACCCAATGACTCATACTACTTGTAATATGCATGTAAGTGAGAGTGTGTGTACATTTACCAACATGATCACATAATGGCCATCAATAACATCTTAAGTCAGCCACACTATTAGACCACATTATACTTCAAGCACATAGCACACAACACATAATAGCATAGGAGACATGACAATATATACCATGAAATCAAGACTCCTAACTTTAGCTATTTATACTTCCATATAAGGGGTACATGGGTAGAGGTTATTAACCACTTTAACACATTAATGGCAGCACCTATACAATACCCTAACATAATTATACATATGCTCATACAATAGCCACACCACCTAATTCACAACTAGAATAGGAAAGTAGGCATAAGCTTCTCATAGTATCATCTTAAGCACATGTTCATCAGTTCATCAATATGCCTTCAAGGCCATGGTCAACACATATATAATGACAATAAAGTAAACACCGCCACCTTAAGTGGACCATACCACACAATGCCATACAAGGCTTCATCAACATTACTCTAAAGAATAGAGAAGTAGAAGAGTAAAGAGAATAAGCAATCTTACCAATTTCTCACCCTTTGATCATCATTGATCAATACACCTTATTCATCATTAAGATACATATATGGCAGTAGCTAAATGTACTTTAAATATATAATAAACCATGTACAAGCCGCTACAATATTATACCATAACGTAATACAACATCTCAACATACTAGGAAAGTAGGATGACATTGATCATTAGCTAACTTCCCTTACTTTGATTTTTAGATCATAGTTCATACATATATGATTCTAAGGCAGTAGCTAATTAGGTAAGAAATCAAGCCTAAGTCATGCATCATCTAATCACAATTCAAGATCCATCACATACTTAGCTTCTTGACTTCATAACCTAAAGAATTTATACCAATTCATGCAAGATCTTCTTAATTAGATCATTAAGGATTTAAACCTATCAAATTCATCCATTACATCACCCTAAAACAGTAGCTAAAGTAGTTCATACATAATCAAAAGTCTACTTAAACGATCTCACAATCGACTTCAAGACAACATGTAGAAACATAGGTTATTCATGTTCAATTCTTCATATATTTATCATCAATTCAATATCAATTAATGTAAATAACAATAACTACAAGCAATTCATCATAAGAGAATCACCAATTAATCAAGAACAAGCCATAATCACAAAGCCCATACAAGAGTTAAACCTAATTTTGGAAGGAACATGGGTTCATCATGCAATTGAAGTGAAATCACATTCATATCATCATATTAATACTAATTCATCAAGATTTAATCTTTAGAAACGTTTTGAGAAAGAACCCATGGCTAGATTGGAAGATTGGAAACTTGTTCATAAGATTTCTTTGAAAAACATTGAGAAGACTCTCCAAGTGAACGGTTACTTAGAGATGAAGGATCACCATACCTTAATCTTCATGAAGACCTATAAAACTTGATGAATAACCCATGAGAATTCCATCTACAAGCTGTTCTTGAGCTTCAAAAACCATTGAGGTTCTAGAGAGAATATTTTAGAGAGGAAGGGTTCAATTTGAGTGAGAGGGTTTGGGAATGTGTTAAATCACGTTTTTGGACGCTTAAATACACCCAAAAATAATCAAATAAACCTATAATAGTCAGGTTAGGATGTGGGGTGAATTTACAAATTCACCCCTGACTTGGCAGAACGCAGGCAGCCTACCTGCAGGCCATCCGCGACGTGGCCCATGACGGGCCGTGGCAGCCTCCGTCGCAGGGGACTTAACCAATTTCTTGGGTTACAACCTGACCAAGGCTATCCTCCTTCGGCGGGACCTGCTTGACGGTCCGTTGGGGGCCCAACGGTCCGTCATTGGGTCCGTCAAGAGGCACTGCCCAGGCAGTGTTTAGGCAACCTTGAGGTCCTTCTTTTGGGGCCTCTTGTGGGGCCCTTTAGAAGTCGTACCCGGACGTTTCCAATGCGATTACAAAACTTAACATGTTATAGACCTACCACATAAGTTTCATACAAACAAACACCTACAAGACGTCCAAACAGCCTTTACCCCAACATGACATACGATGAACGTCTTAGGGGCTATCTTTCGAACGCCTTGGATGTTCTTGGGCGTTTGACCTCCAAACTTCACGAAACTTCATATAATAACATTAAGCATCATTTAAAACCATCTCAAGACTTATTTGACTCATTTCACACAATTTAGGCATGCATACACACATGAGGCACATTAGCGACTATTCGTCGAACGTCTTGGACGTCCCTTGACGTTCCACTTCCAAATCACTTCAAACTTTGCACACTGACTCTATATGACATAATAAGGCATTTTAGGACCTTATAAATTTAAGACGAACATGTTAGGCTCTAGACACCTTATCTCATTTTCGGGATCTTACACTCCCTCTCCCTCTCTCTCTCTCTCTCACCCTATCTCTCTCTCTTACTTTATCTCTTATGTGCTTTGATTTTGTCGCTAGTTTTGAGGTTAGAACTTGCAAATCCCCGCGAAACGCCTAAACGTTTTAACAACTTAATACGGAATCAAGTTTAATAGTTTTCAAAGCAATAAATTTTTATAAGTTAGATCCTTAATTTAGAACTAAGTATTCATCTCTAAACAATTCTAAATATTTTCACTACTTCAAAAAAATAAAATTAGTTTATTCTTTAGCCAAATGCTTTAGTTGCCGAAAAACCTCAATAGTGGATATTTTAGGTGCTTAACACCTTCCTAAAATATTAATAGGAATCCCCAAACCCCTTTAATGTTTTCATTAGATTTTTTCTGTTTAAAGCCTTTTGAAAACAAAAGTTTTCTTAATTTTCTCAAAATTAAGTGGCGACTCTAAAAAGTCAAAAACTTATAAAAATAATACTTTTCCGATAAAACAGATATTACAACTCAAATCCTAAAGCCCAAACCCTAAACCTAAAAAAAACACTAAATCCTAACCCTACCCCTTACATTAACCCTAACCCCAACCATACCATAAACCCTAAACCCCAAGCCCAAACTAACAAAACCCAAACATTAAACACTAAACCATTGATATTAAACCTCATTTCCCAAACCTTAAACCCAAAAACCTAAAAAAAAAAAAAAACTAACCCTAACCCTAACCTTAAACTTAACCGTAACCCTAACCCTAACCCCAAACCATAAACCCAAAACCCTAAGCCCAAAATACCAAAACCCAAATATTAAATACTAAACCATTTATTTTAAACCTCAAATGCTAAACGTTGAACCATAAAACCTAAAAAAACCTACACTCTAACCCTAATCATAACCCTAACCCTAATGCTAAACCCTAAATTCTAAGTCCAAAAAAGAAGTCCAAAAAATACCCGGACCCTATCCCTAACAAAACTCTAACCCTAACCCTATCCTTAACCCTAAAAACTAAATCCTAAACCCAAAGCCCAAAATATGAAAACCCTAACATTAAACACTAAACCATAGATATTAGAACTCAAATGCTTAACCCCAAACCCTAAAACCCTAATTTTAAACTTAACCCTAACCCTAGCATAAAACCTAACCCACAAGCCCAAAATACCAAAACCCAAACATAACCCTAAACCCAAAAACTAAAAAAAAAACTAACCCTAACCTAACCCTAACCTTAACCATAACCCAACCCTAAACCATAAATCGGAAACCCTAAGCCCAATATACCAAAAAACAAATATTAAATACTAAACAATAGATTTTAAACCACAAATGCTAAACGCTAAACCATAAAATCTAAAACAAACCTACACCCTAACCCTAAACCTAAACCCTAAACCCTAAACCCTAATTCCAAAAGAAAGTTAAAAAAAATCAAGCCCAAAATACTGAAACCCAAACATTAAACACTTAACCATAGATTTTAAACCTCAAATCCTGAACCACAAACCCTTAAACCTAAAAACAACCTAAACCCTAACCCTAACCCTAAGCTATTAACCCGAAACCCCAATACCAAAATACCAAAACCCAAACATTAAACACCAAACATAGATTTTAAACCAAAAATCCTAAACCTAAAAAAAAACGTAAACTCTAACCCTAACCCTATCCCTAACTATAAATCCTAAACTCTAAACCCATATCCTAAAATACCAAAATCCTAACATTAAACACTAAACCAAAGATATTACAACTCAAATCCTTGACCCCAAACCATAAAACCTAAAAAACAACCTACACCCTAACCCTAAACCTAACATTATCACTAACCCTAACCCTACCATACACACTAAACCCCAAGCCAAAAATACGAAAACCCAAACATTAAACACTAAACCATTGATATTAAACCTCAAATCCTAAACCCTAAACCCAAAAACCTCAAAAAATAAAAAAAACCTAACCCTATCCCTAACCCAAAACCCTTGGCCCAAAATAACAAAACCCAAACAATAAATATTAAACCATGGATTTTAAGCCTCAAATGCTAAACACTGAATCATAAAACCTAAAAAAAACTATACAGTACCCCTAACCCGAAGCCTAACCCTAAACCCTAAACCCTAAATCCTAAACCCTTAAACTCTAAGTACAAAAAAAAGTCCAAAAAAAAACCATAAGTCCAAAATATGAAAACCAAACATTAAACACTAAACCATAGATTTTAAACCTCAAATCCTAAACCACAAACCCTAAACCCTAAAAAAATCTAAACCCTAACCCTAACCCTAAACCATTAACCCAAAACCCCAAGCCTAAAAAACCGAAACATTAAACACTAAACCATAGATTTTATTCCAAAAATCCTAAACCCCAAAACCTAAAACATAACCTAGCCCTATCCCTAACATGAACCCTAACCCTAACCATATCGTTAACCCTAACCCTAAACCCTAAAACCTAAACCCAAAGCCCAAAATACGAAAACCCTAACATGAAACACTGAACCATAGACATTACAACTCAAATCATTAACCCCAAACCCTAAAACCTAAAAAAAACCCTAACCCTAACCCTAACCCTAACCCTACCATAAACCCTAAACCCCAAGCACAAAATACAAAAACCCAAACACTAAAAACATAAACCATTTATACTAAACATTAAATCCTAAACTCTAAACCCAAAAAACTAAAAAAAACCAAAACCCTATCTCTAACCCCAACCCTAATCCTAACCCTAAGCGTAACCTAAACACTAACACTAAGCAATTAACCCAAAACCCCAAGCCCAACATACTAAAACCCAAACATTAAATACTAAACAATAGAGTTTAAACCAAAAATCCTAAACCCTAAAACCTAAAAACATAAACCTAAACCCTAACCCTATCCCTATCCCTAATAGGAACCCTAACCCTATCCTTAACCCTAACCCTAAACCCCAAACCCCAAACCGAAAACCCAATATACCAAAACCCTAACATTAAACACTAAACCATAGATATTACAACTCAAATCCTCAAGCCCAAACTTTAAAACCTAAAAAAAAACTAAATCCTAACCCTACCCCTTAAATTAACTCTAATCCTAACCCTACCATAAACCCTAAACCCCAACCCCAAACTACCAAAACCCAAACATTAAACACTAAACCATTGATATTAAATCTCATTTCCTAAACCTTAAATTCAAAAACCTAAAAAAAAATAAAAATGTAACCCTAACCTTAACCTTAACCCTAACCCTAAATTTAACCCCAAATCATAAACCCAAAACCCTAAGCCCAAAATATCAAAACCCAAATATTAAATACTAAACCATAGATTTTAAACCTCAAATGTTAAACGTTGAACCATAAAAACTAAAAAAAACTACACTCTTAACCCTAATCCTAACCCTAACCCTAACGCTAAACCCTAAACCCTAAACCCTAAGTCCTAAAAAGAAGTTCCAAAAAAAAACCGAACCCTATCCCTAACACAACCCTATCCCTAACCCTAGCCTTATCCCTAACCCTAAACACTAAACCCTAAACCCAAAGCCCAAAATACGGAAACCCTAATATTAAATACTAAACCATAGATATTACAGCTCAAATCTTAACCCCAAACCCTATAACCAAAAAAAACTAAACCCTAACCCCAACCCTAATTTTAACCCAAACCATAAACCAACAATAAACACCTAAAGCCCAAGCCGAAAATACCAAAACCCAAACATTAAACACTAAACCATTGATATTAAATCTCAAATCCTAAACCCTAAACCCATATCCTAAAATACCAAAATCCTAACATTAAACACTAAACCAAAGATGTTACAACTCAAATCCTTGACCCCAAACCATAAAACCTACACCCTAACCCTAAACCCTAAACCCTAAACCCAAAGCACAAAATACGAAAACCCTAACATGAAACACTGAACCATAGACATTACAACTCAAATCATTAACCCCAAACCCTAAAACCTAAAAAACAAACTAACCCTAACCCTAACCCTAACCCTACCATAAACCCTAAACCCCAAGCACAAAATACAAAAACCCAAACATTAAAAACTTAAACCATTTCTACTAAACATTAAATCCTAAACTCTAAACCCAAAAAACTAAAAAAAAACAAAACCCTATCTCTAACCCCAACCCTAATCCAAACCCTAAGCCTAACCTAAACACTAACACTAAGCAACTAACCCAAAACCACAAGCCCAAAATACTAAAACCCAAACATTGAATACTAAACAATAGAGTTTAAACCAAAAATCCTAAACCCTAAAACATAAAAACATAAACCTAAACCCTAACCCTATCCCTATCCCTAATAGGAACCCTAACCCTATCCTTAACCCTAACCCTAAACCCAAAACCCAAAACCCAAAGCCCAATATACCAAAACCCTAACATTAAACACTAAACCATATAATATTACAACTCAAATCTTAACCCCAAACCCTATAACCAAAAAAAAAACTAAACCCTAACCCCAACCCTAATTTTAACCCAAACCATAAACCAACAATAAACACCTAAACCCCATACCCAAAATACCAAAAACCAAACGTTAAACACTAAACCATTGATATTAAATCTCAAATCGTAAACCCTAAACCCATATCCTAAAATACCAAAATCCTAACATTAAACACTAAACCAAAGATATTACAACTCAAATCCTTGACCCCAAACCATAAAACCTACACCCTAACCCTAACCCTAACATTATCCCTAACCATAACCCTACCATACACCCTAAACTCCATGCCAAAAATACAAAAACCCAAACATTAAACACTAAACCATTGTTATTAAACCTCAAATCATAAACCCTAAACCCAAAACCTCAAAAAAAAAAAAAAA